>JAOEHY010023229.1:0-48491 GCA_025447955.1 Psilopsiagon aurifrons | reverse complement strand
ATCATAGGTTCTGAATTGTGATATTCCATGACAAGTGTATGTAAAGCTTGCCGCCTTCAGCAGTATCCTCGGAACAACTCCATTCTGTAAATACAACAGCACATTCAGTGTTGCTCCAGACAGCATTTGTCTCAGACACCACATATGACTGCAGCAAATTATGCAAGTTTCAGATTTCAAAAAATGAGTCACAACTTCACATACGCTATTTATTAAACAAATCCAAACATATCTTGTACAATAAAAAATTAATTACTATTAAAGGCACAAAATTTTTCATGATTTTTTTTCTATCTTCTTTGCAGCCCCCAGACGTTCACCATAAATATCAATAAAAACACAGTCACTTTTGAGTCCAAGCTACATTTGCAGGTTGCAAACATGAGAGAAGAGTTCAACTGCTATGAGAAAATAGGTAACACCAGACTAACATCTTCAGTGCGACTTCAGTGTGGTGTGTGACTTTCATAACAGTGGCAGATTTATCAGGGAAAGGAAGCAGATAATGTACAGAAGCCTGAGTGCTTTAGTGTCCTTTCTTTGCTAAAGCATCTCCTTAAAGTAAGCCTAAGAAATTTAGGTCCATCCCCACTCATTCTGGGGTTTTGTGAAATGCCAGGAAAATTCAAAAACCAAATTCCAGCCCATTTGCTAAAGCAACTAATCTTCCTCTTAATTCTCATACTGCACCCAACTCAGATTTTCTGTGAGCTTTCAAAGATAAAATAAGGGTGCTTTTCACATGCCAGAATAGAGACAGGTTTTATTAACATGCTAAACAATTGAAATCTGTTGAAATTTTGTCTCTACCAATTACATCCGAAGTTCTGAATTTGCAGCCTTATTGAGACTCTATCTTCTATTTGAGCTAAACCAAAGTGATATCTAACAGTGCATGAAATGGCATGGGAACCTTTGAAAAGGTAACAGCTTTTCTGGTCTGGATTTGTATGGATGCAACATATAAAATGTGATGAGAACATGAGACTCCCAATAGGTGTCCCTATTTCACTATAGTCCGTTTAGTTGAGCCAAGGCTTCTGTAGAACATTCAAGTCCCAACACTTCCTTTAGGAAAAAAAAAAAAAACAAAACCAAAAAAAAAACCAACCACGCACACACAACAAAACCCCCAACAAAGTGTTAATAGAAGAGACAGGTATAAAAATACAGAGAAAAGGCAAAACCAGAAGAGTCCATGATACTGTTTCTTCCAGTATTCTTTACAAGCTCTTTTTCAAACTGTGTTGAAGAGCTGAGAAATTCAGTGCAAGTGTTTCAATATCAGCAGGAAAAAACGGCTACTGTAAAAAAAAAGGGATGTGAGGGAGCCTGTCAAAGTTCTTGAATCTTTAAAAATAAATCAGGCTTATTTTGAAATAAAGTTCCTATATAAAATACACTACAATTTACATATGTGTACCTCACTTTATGTGTCAAAGCTGGCAACCTGCATGTCTGAGTGCCTATATAAACTTAATTAAAGCAGGTACAATTTATGCATCTTTGCCTAAACCTTTCTCAATAAAAATGTCCCCATGGACACACTGTCCGGTACTCCAGCTGTCCTTCTTTCCCCATCTATCAATTACCCAGAAAATATACTTCAATGCAATGGTGAAATGAGCTGTGATATATTAAGTCCACCTAGAAGAAAAACATTCTGTATGATGTGGATTTTTATTTGGGCACCTAATTGCTTTAGGTTTTGTGTCATTGCCTAATTAATGTCTGTCTACAGTTCAAATAGCATCAATTAAAACAATAATTTGATGATGTCCAGAAAATGAAAGGAAACAGACTATAAGTAACTTCTGAAGGGACATTTCACATCTTCAAACTGACCCACCTGGCATGAAAACGAAACCAGGAAGGCGCACACACCACTTCATTTTATGGTCTGCCTAATTATTCAACTGTACTTTTTGTCCCATGTAATTAAGTCTCTTATGAGGGAGGGAAAGGTACTTGTGGCTAGTTTCACAAGAAGTTCTACTGAACAGTGTGCTTTGATGATTGGCAGTGGGTTTATTTGTTCTGATTCCTGAATGCAATAGGAGTCAGCTGCTGACAGATGTACTATGATTCAGAGTTAAAAATTACTAGGTAGCTGGGCACTATATTGCCTGTTGCTTCTTCAAAGTTCAGCAGCAACGATCTTTGGCAGCAGAGCTTTCTCACTTCCACAACTAATGCACTGATGTGGGGGTTACTCACAGTACTCTGTTTCATGACAGCATCTTAAGTGCTCCATCATGGTGAGCTCCATGAAAAATTCTGATATGACAACAAAAATGCAGCTAAGTTCCCTTTGCAGTTCTATGATCTGGGAGCCTGAAGTAAAAGGTCTGGTCTTCTTATAGCACTCCTCACTGCTACCAAACTAAAGCACCAGCAGTAGCATCCACCCATTATCTGGGCTTCGGTCATATCTCTTCTCTCCAGACACAACTCTTTGCCAGAGGGATGGCACAAGAGCTTCTACAAATCAGAGAGATATTATTCAATTATTTATATCTAATTATTAATTCAAGGGTGGATACTGCCTCCACAGAACAGCCATGTGTAAAGACAGAAGAGGTCAACAAATGCTGCAGCAAAGACTGATAATGGGGAAATATGGTTATTCCTCTGCACCCTGGGTCCACCTGTTGACCCAGAGTACGTTGGGAAACAAGGATCCTATGTGGCCTCTGATGTAAAGTAAAGTTGCTGCAGTGCTGGGGAGAGAAATAGGTTGAAATCACATGCAACCAAGTTTCAGAAACTTATTAAGCTACTAACAATTTGGCAAACCTGATTCAAGCTTTGGGAAACCCCAGTGACCGGGAATTATATATCGCTTATCCTATATCAAACCCTCTCTTTTCCATTAGGAAAGATTTCCTTCTTTTAATGTCATTATTATAAATAAAACTATAGCATATGCAGAGTAGGACTGTGTTTATGAAAACAATATTTTTGCATTGTCACATATCAGAACACAACTGTACTAGAATAGAGACCCTTAGTTACATATTCACCCAATAAAATGCTAAATTTTCCATGCCACCTATTGCCTTGCCTGCTCTTGCAGCTCATAAAGAATTAACTTGGGTTAAGAAACTCATACTATTCAAGAGTGATTTTCAGTTATTTCAGACTCTATAGAAATCGCAACACGCTGTCAGACCTACAAAAGTATGTTAACCCACTATATCCAGTACTATTGATGCTTTCCAGTCATCATTAAATAAGTTATGAATGAGGATGGAGTATGGTGAAGAGCTGTTAGGGAAGCAACACTACCACAAAGTATTCTTATTCAAAGCAGACTTCAAAATGGATTGTAACAAGTGTGAGAAATATAAGAACATATCAGTCAACAAGACAAGAGTAAAGACAGTAGTCTATACTCCTTCAAAGTCCAAATACTCCTTCAAAACAAGGTTAATCAGACCATTGCTAACACTTAACAACCAAACTAATTCAGACAGTGTCAGCTTCCCAGACAGTCAGTAATGCTGACTGACATGCAAAGTGATGGTGGAAATATCAAACAACAGTCCAATTCCTGAGGCCCTTACTCACACATTTAACTCAGCTGTTACTAGGGCAATTTTTTTTATTGAAGTCAATCCATTCTGACACCCTGCTCTGAATGCCTGTTGGACTTGGCAAGAATAATTCCTTCTGCTTCTTTTCATGTGTTATCCCTTCAGCCTTGATCCTTTCATCTGTGTCCCCTGTAGGAACGATGTGAAATCCCTACTCTATTTCCAATTATTGAGACAACTAGAAATGTCGGTGAAGAGTCCTGACAACCAAAATATAACAAAGGACCCTAAATTTGAAATTCAATTTGACCTAATAATTTCAGAGAGAAGAGATTATTATGATTATAATAATATCGTCTCATAATCTACTGGTTCTCACTACCTGAAGTATGTTTAATTCAACTGAATGCAATCTCTTTTCCCTTGCAGACATTTTGGATTTGAGTAAAAAGAAAGATTTAAATAGTGATTTTTTTTTTTTTTTTGTTGCTCAAAACACTTCTACCACTTGAGAAACAAATAAATAAAAAATGCAGGCCTCTATCAAAGTGCTTTGGCACAAATTTTGCGTCAATTTGAAATTTCAGTCAAGTAAAGATGGGCTACAAAACTTATATGTACAGGCTGTAGATCTGTTTGGTTTATGGGGGTTTATTTCTCCAAAATAAAATATCAATGATTATTTTTAATCTCTTATATGAACAATCCATGCAGCATAATTGAAAGAAACAAAGCAGGGAAATAAAGCTAAAATTTAGGATGACAAAGAAAAGCTGACACCAAACATTTTGGCACCATGGGTCATGGTGAAGGCTACAGTCCCAGAAATTCAGCAGAACATCTATGTTCTGTGTGCAAGAGTCAGGGATTGAGCACATTTTGTCATGCCTCCAAGGCAAACTCTGCAAATCAGTGTACGAGCCAGATCAATTTCTAGCAACAGAGTAGAATATTCTGAGCATTTAAAGCTTTTAGGTAGCCCACTGTAACTTCCTTTTCTCCAGCCCATCAGGTCGCAGTCTACCACCACATGCTGTAACATCAGTGCTCTGCCCCATCACTTGTCAGCCACAACCTTGTAGGCATTGAGGCACCCTGTCTAAATTCTCAGCAATCATCTCCTTTCAGCGTGAGTGATTTGAAAGCTCCTGGAAGGAGGGAGGAAAGCCTGTTTTATAAGCCTGTATCATGCTGTGTGACCAGCTCACAGATTTGTGTCATGCAAACCTTAATCTCCTCACAACCTGTCTAGTTGCGTCTCAGTCTGTTCTGAATATCATCTCTCTGCTTAGGGATCTGAATTTCTCATGAAATAATCATATCTCCTGTCATCTCAATACGGGTTATTTGCCCTACATGTTTATCATAGATGCATACTTCAAAATGTCAACTAAAAACAATGTGACAATATCAGCAGAAGGTTTTGCTTTACCAAGTGCAAACTAACATGTTGAGTATTCCAGCAAAATGACAGTCTTCTTTTCTAATTGTTAGTCCTAATGCTTGCCTTTTCAATGTAGCTATTTTCTTTCTCCCAGCTTATCTTTTGAATCATAGTAACAGTACGTTTTTATACTCTACTGCATTTTTGTAACTCGTGTAAACTGAAAAGTTTCTTATATGTAAAGATTTTTGTCATTGACTACTGTAAATATGTCTTCATCCACTGATATTCACAAAGCATTTTTTGTAAATATACTTGAATATACCTTCAAAAGCAATCATTTCCTCTTGCACAGAAATATAAAGGCCTTTCAAGTGTATTACAACCAAAAGCATGCACATCCTTGGGCTCTATGTGTGGTTCCTTCTTTCCTTTTCGCTTTCTTTTTATTTGAATATTTTGTTGATTTTTTCCCCCCTCAGATCCAAAACGATAAAAACAGAGGAAAAAAACATTTGCAAGTGACAGAAAACCTAAAGAGCAGCAAAGGCCCATACAAAGTCTGAAAGCTGGAGGAAGGATCCTAGTGAGATGATGTGATGCAACTCTCTGCATGTGAGGCAACAAAGAGGAGAAAGCTTGCCTTGTATTTAACCCCACTTATAGGAGGAAGAGCAAGGGCAGCAAAATCACGTCTTCCCGATAAGCAAAGGCACAGAAAGAAAGAGGGGAGACCAAACCAAAGTAAGCATATTCCTAGGAGCCAGCTGTCCCCTGAAAAGAGCTCATCCTTTCCTCAAAATGAGAGGAAAGCAGGTGAAATATTCCCCCTAGGTCTGCTTGAGAAGGGGTGCAGTTGTACAGTGTTTATTCAGACATTTCAAAGTATTCAGTGTTACCTTCAGTAAAGCATCATTGTGAACACACTACAGCAAAACTATCAACCTAACACAACCATTCACTATCAGGGCGGCTGAGTACTTCATATATCACTCTATGTAGGTCTTTGCCTTTAAATCCTCTTACTTTGCTACCTGAAAGGCACTGCATGTGTCCTAGTAAAACTGGCTGCATCATTTATCAATAACAGCAGCAGCCGCGGCCACATCTCACAGTTACTTGGAACTGTAACAATCCACTTGTAAGGAACAGTGAAAAAAATCATCAAAATCTTCTCAGATCTGCACAAATAACAAAGGCAGGGCACTGGTTTAGTGAGGCAAATAGCATATTCCAATATAGTAAATTAAAATGAATGTGACATTGATTTCTCCTGTAGCTCTATTCTGTAATTAAAGCTATAACCAAAGTCTCTTATTAATTTTTTACTCAAAGTCCCACTGCATTCAGACGAATTTATCCAATGAAAGACAGAGAAAACCTGAGCAGCAGCCCAAAGATTTAACCCTACTTGCTCTATGTCTAATCACTCTCTTTTAGAAGGGCAACTAAAGCCAACTTGATGTGTGAGGTGCTGAATACGTGCTCTGACCTAGTATGAGAAAGAAACAAGACAACCTTTTCTGTTAGAAAATAAGAATAGTAAATAAGAAGCCATGATCTCATCTTGGCTTCTGCAGCATGCCTCAATTAAAAAGGAAATCATTCTTCCGTCTACAAAACAAGATGAATGAAGTCTATAAAGCATCATTCAGAGTCCAAAACTTACAGCTGTGCAGAGTGAGGCCACCATTCCCTGTACACAGACCTTCCCATCCTCTCACTTTATTACATATCCACTCCTTTTGTTACCCATCATCCCCACCTACGTACCTGCTGTGCCCCTCAGTACTCCCCCCACCAGCCCTCACCATCCCATCCCCTGCCTACCTACGCATAAGCAGAGGTTTTCTCCACTGCCGAGAACTGGATTATTGCCCTTATTTATTTGGTTCCCTTTTTACTAAGCGACGGAGATGACCACAAGGGGTTGTCTTCATCACATCATTGCTGCTGCCTTTTATACTTACAGGATACTGGTCTCTCTGTGTATTTTCAAATGCAGTTTAAGGATTAATGTTGTTACATATTGCTTTCTTCCAACAGAGTTAGGCTGTTTTCTCAATACTGTTATATGTTTACAATAACCTCTGAAATTTCAGCTGTGGAAGGTACAGCACTGTCAGAAGCAATCATCAATTAGTAGTGTTGTTATACTGTGATATCAAAGTGTCTTTAAAATAATGATAGAAACTTAATGTTTAAATCTTTTTCTTCTTTTTTTTTCCTAAACATTCAGGGCCATTAAACACAGTCTGAAAATAATCGAGTAGGTCACTTAGAGGCAAGACAATCTGAGAAGCTATTCGCCTATACAGCAAAATGCAAATATCCTTTGAAACACAAAGGTAAGGGAGTTGTCTTTACTATCTAGTGTTTTGTACATTTTCAGACCCAGGACCAGAAGTATTTATCTTTCAACTGAAAATCTGCTTGCTGTGCTAATGCTATTTAAAACTGAATGGAAAAAATTGTATTCTCCACAAGAATTTGATTGATTCATTTCTTTGGATAGAAAAAGAAATAATGGCCATTTTTATTCACACACAGTCTTGTATAGAAACCTCTGTGTGCAAATCACATTGGGCCTCTGTAATTTGTTATTAACTATTGGTTAAAGCTGGGATAAATGCATGGGAACACTATTTATGCAATTGCAAGTAATGTCACATTTGTATTTGGGACTCAGACCTCCTGTAGCATTATACAAATCATTACTCTTTCTCCAGTTTGCTCGTTTTCCTGCAAATCTTCACATTTACACCAAACAGAAGTACTGTTCTCAGTCATGGAAGAGTCAAATTCATTCCTAGACTGAGAAAAAAGAAAAAGGAAGAGAGCACAAGAGAACTCACTATGTAGCTGTGTCAACATTGTACATAATGTTTAAAGTGGCATATGAGGATTTAAATGCACTGAAATATTCAAGAATTATTTAAGTATTCAGTGACCTATAAGATGGCTGAGTCAACAGCATGTTTTCCCAACTTTTGTCAAGCAGCATCCAAAAGTAGATGGTTTTATATCATTCACCTCACTAATTCTTATTTTTTCTCACACACTGTCTTCTAATCTTCTCTACCATGCTGATAAGATGCACAGCATAACGCAGAACAATAGAAGCAATATACTAGTTCACAACTACAGATTACTTCAGTTGAAAAGTTTAATAATTGTGTGTGATGCTCAGATATCACCTTCCTAGATGAAGTAGGAAAGCAGTTGAGAATAAAGATCTCATCCTATTACTCCCCTTCGATCATTATCTTTGCTGCATCTAGAAATCCACAAAGTAACTTGCAAGATTTCTTTTCCAAGGACTGTTAAAATAAATGGAGTAATATTATGGAAATCCAAAGCCATGTTTGCTTTGCATGAAATAAGGGTCTGGAACAATAAGTTTTATTTGCATACACAAGTATTATAAATATATGTTCATATAGCTTATATGTAGATAAGCTGAACACCCACTTATGACTTAAGCATACATGGCCCAGTTACAGAAATTCTGCATTGAAATTAGGCACTTAATTGCACTCAAAGCCTTCATTTTCTGTTTTTAAATCTGATCTTGATTGAATTTTCCCTCGATAACAGATTCCCAAAGCACCTTAGCCACTCTATTACAAGTGTTTTCCTCCCCTTCCCAACCTTTGGCTTTCATCATAGCTTCCTTAGGGCAAACAGATTGTTTACTATCTCAAAGCATGTTGTGGCTCACCTGATCTTTCTAATTGCAAAAGCAGAAGAATCATTCAGTACATCTCCCAGTTGTCACTAGCAAGGAACAATCCCTTCATGTGGAAGAAATTAGAGCCTGCACTCATGCTCAGGGTCCGTAAAGAGAGGCATGCATGTGAGGCTCCTTGCCCCCTCACCTCCTGATACATGTGCAAATACCAGGGGGAAAAAAAAAAAAAAAAAAAACTAACCCTGCAAGATGCAGTGATTTTTTTTATTTTATTTTTTTTTTTCAAAGCAACAGAAGTCACTGGCTGAATCTGGACTGGGACACAGACTTTCCAGTTTCCTCACCCAAAAGAAGGCTATATCTCTCTGGACTCATTAATTTACAGATGCACTCAGATTTGGGCCTCCAGAGCTAAGAATACAAAATTGTCTTCTATATTTTTCCAGTTTATGATATATGCTACAGTCCTCTAGGAGCAGATCCGAAATAATTATATTTCACTTCATCTCACGTCAGACAACAAATTAGCTGAGCACACTTTAATGGAGTGGTGCACAGTGTCTCTTTCACTTAATGAGATCACATTTTGATGAGAGACTCTAGTGGGTTAAGGAATCATAACCATAATGAAATCCAAGGTTTAGGGTTTTGGCTCATTAGGCAACAAGGATAGCTCTTCAAAATACTTGCTTCCAAAGAAGAAATACAGATGCCACGGTTTTATATCCCTTTGGAGAGTTTTTCTGTGAACTGTCATTACTGAAGAAATGTACTTGCAGGGAGAGGAAAGGAAAGAAGGATTAAAGAATTCAGCTGTGCCACAACACATTTATCTATCAAAAGAGTGCAAAAGTTGGTATTTCAGTCATGAAAAGAAAAAAATAGTTCATAACCTGTTTTGATAATCTTATACTAAGATAAAAAGACATTTGTATTTCCAGAATATCAATTATCTTGCATGCATCCAAGATGTGCATGCCAACTGACACTTACATGCATCCCTTTCCATCATGTACACAAAAAGTGCAAGCACAAGATATGGGGAACACGCTTATTGCCAACCTCAGACAGATGTTTTCCTAGAAGAAATTGGTACTGTGACTGCACTAGGAGCAAATAGAAAGAAAAACTGGACAAATCATCAATTCTGCACTACATGAACCTGCAGAAACTGCATTTCTACCTCACAATGAAAATATTATCAAGAAACAGCAGAAGGGTACTTGCGGGACATACAAAGTATTTTCATATCAAATCTCCTTAACATTATAATTTGCATAAACTAGCAAACATCCTGGAAATAGAGGAGGAGGGAAAGGTCATGGAATATCTTGGCCAGAGACTGCCCCTCTGGGAAAGTAAGCCAAAAAATTGTGTAATTTGAGGAAGGTTAAAAAAAAACAGACAACAAAGGCAGGAGTTTATCCTCCACTGCTTTTGTGTCCATGCTTTTCCCAGGAGCTAAAACATACACTTGCAGTATAGAATCATAGAATCATAGAATAGTTAGGGTTGGAAAGGAATTTAAGATCACCTACTTCCAACACCTTGCCATGGGTAGGGACACCTCACACTAACCCATGTCACCCAAAGCTCTGTCCAACCTGGCCTTGAACACCTCCAGCAGTGGAGCATTCACAGCTTCCCTGGGCAAATCATTCCAGTGCCTCACCACCCTCACTGCAGAGAACTTCCTCTTTACATCCAATCTAAACTTCCCCTGTTTAAGTTTGAACCCATTACCCCTTGTCCTATCACTACAGTCCCTAATGAAGAGTCCCTCCCCAACATCCCTAAAGGCACTCTTCAGATACTGGAAGGTTGCTATGAGGTCTCCACACAGCCTTCTCATCTCCAGGCTTAACAGACATAACTTTCTCATTCTATCTTCATACACGAGGTGCTCCAGTCCCATGATCATCCTCGTGGCACTCCTCTGGACTTGTTTCAACAGTTCCATGCCCTTTTCATGTTGAGGACATCAGAACTGCACACAATACTCCAAGTGGGGTCTCATGAGAGCAGAGTAGAGGGGCAGGATCACCTCCCTCGACCTGCTGGTCACACTCCTTCTGATGCAGCCCAGGATACGGTTGGCTTTCTGGACTGCAAGTGCACACTGCAGGCTCATGTTCATTTTTCCATCGACCAACACCCCCAAGTCCTTCTCCTCAGGGCTGCTCTCATTCTCTTCTCTGCCCAACCTGTAGCTGTGCCTGGGATTGCACTTGGCCCGGTTAAACTTCATGAGGTTGCCATCAGCCCACCTCACAAGAGTGTCAAGGTCCCTCTGGATGGCATTCCTTCCCTCCAGCATATCAACCAAACCACACAGCTTGGTGTCATTGACAAACTTGCTGAGAGAGCACTCCATCCCACTGTCCCTGTCACCAACAAAGATGTTGAACAAGACCGGTCCCAACACCGATCCCTGAGGGACACCACTCATTACAGGTCTCCAACTGGACACTGAGACACTGAGCACAACTCTTTGCATGTGGCTATCCAGCCAGTTCTTTATCCACCGAGTGGTCCACATATCAAATTGATGTCTCTCCAACTTAGAGATAAGGATGTCATGCACGACAGTGTCAAACGCTTTGCACAAGTCCAAGTAGATGATATCAACTGCTCTACCCCTGTCCATCAGTTCCGTAGCCCCATCATAGAAGGCCACCAGTTTGGTCAGGCAGGATTTCCCCTTAGTGAAGCCATTCTTGCTGTCATGAAGTCCCTTGTTGTTATTCATGTGCCTTAGCAGGCCTTTCATGAGACTGTGCTCCAAGATTTTGCCAGGTACAGAGGTAAGACTGACTGGTCTGCAGTTCCCTGTGTCATCTATTATCCCTTTCTTGAAAATGGGGGTTATATTTCCCTTTTTGCAGTCACTGGGAACTTCACCTGCCTGCCATGATTTTTCAAATATGATGGACAGTGGTTTAGCAACTTCCATTGCCAGCTCCTTTGGGACCCACAAATAACTGTGCTCATTTTGAATTAATTAAGTATCACAGAGGAAGAAAGAGGAGTTCAAAGTACTGCAAAAAAAGCAATATGCTTTCTGTTAGCAGCAAAGAAATATTATGAAATAAGAATGGAGGCCTGGAAGCCCTGGACATTTTTTACTGCAGCAAAATGCTGAAATTTTGAACCTGGATTCTGAAGGAGTATCTCTGGGAGCTCTGTTTCTCCATACATGCCCATGCCATGGACCACGCAAAATCTCAAAGAAAAGAATATGATAATGCCTTTAATTTGTGAACTACTAAAACCAAAGTACAGCGAATGTAGTCAAAGTATTCATTTCAAAGGTTAAAATGCAGACTCTACTAGTCCTCCCAGGCATAATCATTCAGCAGAAATAATGATTAGAAGTCATAATGCACACTTTTATTTTTTTACAAATCCCATGCTTGACTTTGATCAAAGTATCAGATTATGAGACAGGCATAATCAACAATATTGTAATTAAATCACGTCAAAGATTGCTGATCTTTTGGTGCAATCTTTTGGGTAAAATATACAGTACCCAAACATGTTTTAATCTACATGAAACATCATGCGCAAAGAGAGGTAACTTTTTGATATCAACATAATTAGCCCTGACGTATTGACTCTACAAGTCAGCCCTTGGCTGTGACCTAACTTGTATGAGATCTTGACATAATCATGTTAAGTGCTGGCAGTTTGTGTAGCTGCCATGGATTAAAAAAGAAAAATGATATCAACAATGTAGGCGTGGGTTCTCTGATGGATGTTAATGAAGACATTTGCAGTAAAATTGTTGATATTTAGAATTTGCTTTGTCTTAATTACAAAAACAATCAATATTATAGAATCTTTGTACTTCTTTTAAATAGGCCATTAATTGACTTATTGATTATTGTGGAGGGTGAGTGGAATATTCTTCTGAAAATATATTAACTTTTTTGAGGTCTTCTTTATTTGTTCTAGAATGCTGTGGTCTACTAACAAAATAGTGCTGCCTTTTTACTGTGTAAATAAATAGCCATAGTGGCTACAGCATAATTTACAGATTATTTCAGTTCTCCTTGAACCAAGATCTGAAGGCTGCTAAAGCCAGTTTTTAAAAGAAACTTGCCATCAGATGAAATGTGGATTTATATCCACAGAAAACACGATTTCATTTCTCTCAACTTTATCTGGAGGTTTCATACTAATAGCAGAGATCTCTGAAGACTTTTTAACTTGGCCTGTCTCCCACCTTTTAATTTGCATACTTGACATCCTGCATTCACCTTCTGAGATCATAGAGCAATGCCATTTCTCCTAGCAAAGAGAGATAAGAGGATGTACTTTGCACATTCCTTAATTCCTTGATAGCATTAAAATATTGTATCCTGGCATCAGTAGAAGCTTCATTGGGCATGTAACACTGTAGGTTTTAATACATGCAATATATATGCATGTATATAACTTTCCAATTTTGATTTTTTTTTATTATTTTAGATAACACATGGTTATTTAAGCATATGTCTCGCAGCTTTGATGATCTAGAGCAAGGCAGCAAATTTTACCACATGTACAAAATAATCATAAGACCACAGTTTAAGGGACTACAACACAGTTACAAACTTCTCTATTTGTATCACACGAAGCAAAGTTTTTCTGCCATGTATAACAATGTCATAATCACAAGCTACAACCTCAGCATCAGCAACATCAATTTAAAAAAGTCAACATTATCATTTGTTGTCATAAAATACACTTACAAATGCTAAGTGGTTACAAAAAGACATAGTGTTAGGAATTGGCTAGTTCCAGAATTTTAAATGTGTCCACACTTTGTTGCATTGTGGGGTGACTATTCTTGGATACCTAGATCTGAACCCACCCTAGGGTCCCAAGCCAAGTGCCAACTTGAAGTTGAGTTATTTTTCTTCTGTTTAGGACCTCACTAAAGTAAAACCATGTTTTTGCCAAGATTTAAGCACAGAATAGAAAATCCAATATGAACAGCTGCTTTCTCAGTGCTTCCACCGTTTGAAAAAATCTGACCTGAATTGCCTGCAGCAGGTGGGTGCTGCTGATCCAAACACAGCTCTAAAACTGATACTGACTGAACCGGCACCATTCTGATTACAGACCTCATCTGGTGCTGAATCCAATCATAATGTTGTCTTCAGACTCTTTTTCTTAAGGACTTAAAAACAGTGGTTTTAGAAAGTACTCTTATATTAACTTTCTTCCTTTAAAAACAGACCTGAAAGACAGTTAAATCTTTCAACAAAGCTGATTTTTTAAAAAGGAGAATTGTTTCATCCTAATAACTTGGCTTTCTCCTGGAACAGGTGAAAGGGTGCGAGGCGGTAGAATTGTAGAGCTCTCTAACACAGAAGGTAGTTAGGGTGCTTGCTAACCTCTTGTTTTTATCTTCACAGATAAAACAATATTCATTTGCCTCAAAACAGGTATTTACTGTCACTGGGACAGCCTAGTTTTGCAGCCTTGCATCCAGCTGCCCCTCCAGAAGGGCCTGGATATATTGTAGGTCCTGTGCCACCTCTGCTCAAGCCATGCTGATATCACAAATGCCTCCAGTGTCTGTAATGGCACAAGGCATTTGGTGTGGGCAACTGAACTGAGCTCCTAAGCACCATTTCAGTCACATAGGGTAGCATTCAACATGAGACGAAAACGTGTATTTTCAGGCATCTACATTCATATTAGGTGTCCAGGCTCCTATTGCAGTCAATACACACTCAGTGAACACAGATGGTAGAGACCAGGTATCTTCTTGCAATCAACTCGATGCATCCTTATTGTCCAGGAACCATCCATACTGCTCGCTCAGTTCAGTTGCCCAAAATTGGTGCACAATTGTGGTAAATGTGACCTAAGACACATGGGAAATACAGCCCTTCTGGACCACCAATTTGCAGCAGGGAAGTTTTCAGTTTCAAATGAACTAGATAACTGTTTCAGCAACCGAAACAAACCCTGCTGATTATACTGGGAACTTAGACTCCCAGCTGACTTGCTTTTAGGTATCTGATCTGGAACTAAACCAAAAAAGTGTGTCCAATGCCAAATTCCTCTTCTAAGACCTAGTTTTCCTGTAACTCTCACAAGTTTAAATGAGGAGTACAAAATGTAAATGAAAGTGTTTCGATGTTCAGCTGAGAGGAGAACCACCTGTTTGGATCCTTTTTCGATTACAGTCCAGTAAAAGTATAGATCTTTCAATTCAAAAAATCATAGGCTTAGTCTTGCCACTCCAAGCATCAAATCAAACCAATTCCAGATTAAGACTTGAACATCAAAGAGATACTTCCACTACTCCTCTTCCTTCCCACACAGAGTCTTGCTCTGCCATTTAGGGCATTATCTGCACAGTCCATGTACACTGAATTAAGTACCTGCAGAGAAATGTTTCTGTTCTGCTTCTTCCACTTTTTCTGACTCTACTTATTCCTCAGCAGGAATGAACCTATCAGAAAGAACTGTTGATGTGCTTTCATATTTTGCACTACATTTATAAAAGCACTTCATAAGCAATCTTCACAGTACCAATATTTAGTGAAATGGATTCCTTTTACTTTTTGCTTTACTGCATAGGTTATTGGCAATGGGAACTAAATTTAATTTATTTCCAAGTATCTCAGGCATTTCATACATCACTTTAGTATCCCTTTCTCTCATCATGAACACTAGGCATATTTATACCTACCAGGGCTCATGATACATCTTGGACATAAAGAACAGGTATACTTTCTGCTGCACAGAAAGAATCTGAAAAAAAAAAATCCACTGTGAAAATGTTTCTTCATCTTCTAAGCACAGCTGTTAATTTTAATAACATACACTCAAGTATAAATTAGGCGAAAAGGCTCCTTATATCTTCATTTTACAAAGCTTACATGTCATGTGCCAATTTTTTTTGACCTGTTATCTTTCACTCAGGTATGAATAAATATTAATTGCCAATTTTTCTCTGGCTATCAGTGTTTGTTTCTTGACTACGCTTAATACACCAACAGCTTTAGATTCTCTGATGGGACATGTATTAATCCCCTCTTCCTCTTTCTGCAGGATTTCAGGGATCCCTAGATAACATAAACAGGTGGCATGAACAACAAGTATAGGTGTCAAAACCAAGGCTGAGTAATCCACTCATTTTTTCCTGGCACTGTATTTTGTGGCAGCATAAAAGGTGTCACTACTGAACAGAAGCTTATAATTCCTCTTGATTGATCAGCTCCCCCAAAAACTCATTTGAGATGTGATGCCAAAATATTATCTACGTGATCCCTAGAACTTTCAGAATTTCTCAAGTGGCAATTCCTCAATTCTGATTTCAGCTGAACCCCTTGAAATGCAATAATACAAGATATATAAGTAACACAAGTTTTCTGTACCATTGCTTAAGTTCTTTGTATCTTCTTTTTACAAAGCTTACATGTCATATTCAAATTATTTTTGACCTGTGTTTTGTTACCTTTCACTCTTTTAATTTCTGCTGCTTCTGTTCAAATACAGAGAAATATTACAGTCCAAAATTTCACTTCCTAGATATCTCATCTGTACTCTGGGCACCAGTTTGCTCTGCTCCAGAGTGATCAAGGAGAGGTTTTGCCCATACATTTGTTGTACAGAAACAGGAAAGTTTTAAGCATCCTTTCCCTGCTGCCATTGCCAATATAGGCAGGTGGTTTTGTGTCTGAGGTTCAGTCCTGGAGCTACTGATTTCACTAAGATCACAGTTTTTCCCCACAACCCAGTATTTGATGCTCAATTAAATACACTGATTAAATTTGGATGTATGCACCAAAATGTATTCACTTCAGTTTTTTCCTGATCACCATTGTATATATACCACATTAATACTGACACCCTGCATGTACTCATTATACCAAATCCAGTGACTTATGCATTTTTTTTTAATCAGATTTTTCTCAAAGTGTGTTTGTGTATGTACACTTTGATGCTTTTAGTAATGTAGACTCTACCATAACCTGAATCAGATGTGCCAAAATTTCTTCCCTCTTATACTTTCTCATCCTGACTTCTCCAATGAAAGATGTTTCATTTTGACTCAAGCATGGAAGCTATACATAGTGATACTACAGATCTGCTCATTTCTAATACACCACCAAGTGCTTATCAGAAATGCAATTAAGCAGTCTGTATGGCCACAGCTTTATCTATTGATTCAGAAATTCAGTGAAGAAGACAGGCAAATGTGTCAGAAGTTGTTCTTTTTATAATTGTTTCTAACCACTTCGGTTAGACTGAATTCTTCCAAAATGCCTGCTACACTCTTCTAGAGGCTTATGATTAAGTCCTGCATATCAACTGCTCCCTATATACTCACTCACTAAGAGGTTAACTGGTAGGTCTGCATTTTGCCACATTCCCAGCCAGTCACTAAAGCCCTTATTCCCACTGCAGTGATAAATGGACATCTTAAGAGCACCACTATGTACACAGAACCCTCACTTCCATCTCTGCATGAGCTTTCTCTTGACTATATCCTAACCACTATATGCAGCAAAGCCGCATACATTTTGCCATTCTTCAGGCACTGCATGCCTCCTGAAGGGATAGAAATGCCTGGATCTTCTTTATAATAGTAATTGTCAGAGTAAAGCCCGCTGGACAAAGCACAATAATTTTCACCTTATAAAGAATAAACACTACTATTCGTGAAAATGACGGATACTCAGCTAAGCCCTAAACATCTTTCGTGTTCAAAATTCATAGCAATCCTTGTACTGAAAATTTGTATCAAGTCTGAATACTCTTATAACTAACCCTGGTTTCATGAGGATTTCAGTCATCCTTCATGACCTTCAGAATTTACCTATACTTATTTTTAGGCATGAAGGAAAAGAGGATTTCATTTTAACAAGCTTTAAAGCAAAACTTGAGAATCCAAAAATAGTTTCTAGTAATAATATGCTGAAACTTCAAAACACTGTATGCTAAATCCTTCAAATACTAGATGGAAAGTTTTATTATTTTAGTTACATAAAGGGGATATATTTGCATGAGAGTGCTGCGGTCTTCATAAGCTTATCATTGAAAAAGTCAGTTTCAAACTTACCATGAAATGACACCACAGGAAAACACCACATTGTTGTAAACATGAAATTTGTTTACTTTTTTATCCATAAATCACTATTTCTAGAGAGCACGTGAAATGAATTTGCTTCATTGTTCTGGTGAACAGTAAAGATAAGTAGATACACATATACTCATGCACAGAAGGTGTTCTGGTTTCCATTGTTGGGGTTTTTTTTTCAGTTACTGTCTGAAAAATCTTTCACATTAATATTATGTTTCAAAACTTATGTCTTTTACTCTGATCAAATTTGAATCATTTCTGGAAAAAAAGTAAGTTTTAGTGTGTCATTAGTTGTGAAAAAACACAAATGTAAAGAATTTAATTTGCCAAAAGTCTTAGTGTGATTCAATTTTGGACTAGTGTTCTGGAAAATTTAGTTCCTTAATAGCAGTTTTCAAAATTGATTTTCTCCTTCCAGTAGACCTAAGAAAGCAGCTTTCCTCTCCCTACATTGAACAGTTCACATTTTTCTGTTGAAGAATATGGGGAAAATATGAAAAACTGGTCAGCAATAGAAGTTTTAATATCATTAAGTTCGACATGGTCTCTAGACCAGTGGACAGCTTTTTTAACCACTGAGAAGACTCTGAAGGTCACTCTAGGATATGTATATTCTAAACAGCATTTTAATAATTGGTGAGTGCGTTTTAAAATTTGAATTAGTTTTTCTTTGAACATGTCTTATTTTGCCATCTCAGTAAATGAATTCTAAATGGAAGATCATCTACCATGCATCAGTATATTCTACCACAGTTTATTGAAACATATTAAAAAGACTGAAGATCTTCGGAAATATATACATAATCTGGTATTTTCCATCAGTATGTAGGGCTGATATTTTAACCTTAATAAACCTTGATAAATATAATTTCTCAATAATTCATGAGAAGAAATCCCTTTTATACCAATAGCTAGTGTCTTCCACAGAAATATTTATATGCATTCTTCTAAAGCAATATCTTGTTTCACTGTCATAAACTAATGCTTGTCTTCTAAATAATATACGATTAGTAGATATGCCAAGAATAAATGTATTGCATGTTACTATAATAAATCTGTAAACTTCAATTCTTTCACAGTACTCTACCAGAATACCTTGTGGCAATCAATAATATATTTCACAGTATCAATGAATACCATAACACAGCAAAAGATACATGGAAGTTGCTGTTATACCCAATAAATGATGCTTCATAGTCAAATATTGTTTGTAGAATAGACTGCATCACAAACAGCTCCTGGGAACTATAAGTTCAGGATCATTTCTATAACACACACAGATATATTTATGTCAAGTCGGGTACATAAGGCTCCAAACTGATTTGATATGTAAACAAATGGGAGCAAATGCTATATTAAGGTCATTTACTTTATCATCAATAAACCTGACATACAGCACACCACAGAGTTACGCTAACAAATACATTTTCAAGGATGATCCTAACTGCAGGTAGTAGAACAGATCTTGAATGTAAATGTTTATATGCAGTGGCAGCAGCAAACCTAAAGCACGCTCTATGACATTTATATTATCTATCCAAGGTAAATATAACTTTTGCCAAACTTTCCCTGACTACTAGTGGCAAGGCTTCTTTATAGCAGAAGTTAACAAAACACTTGTAGTTGTACAGGTACTTCGGATGAGAAACACCACTTATCTCAGTTATTCATACCATATCTAAATCACCATGCCTGCCCCTCTTAAGAAGCAGTAAACCACTCCATGTTACAAGCCCCCTTTAAATTTTTTCAGCTGTTTCTCGCTGCTCTCAGGGGAATTTTTACTTTATATTTACAACAAAGCAATAGGTTAGTGGCAACACTTTAAGAAAACAAAAGCAAATCCAAAGACCAAACCAGAAAACAAAAAAACACAAAAGCTGTTTCATGGAGGAGAGGAAGCCTCCATTTCTAGGGACTGTAGACCAAGCCACAAGTTGAGAACTTTCAAAAGGAAAAGGCCACTATGAGTCTAAGCATCTGCCTACTTTATTGGCTGCTCTACCTCAGTCCAAAGAAACACAAACTCCCTCCGCAGTGCAAAGGCAAACTGGGCACCTCTGAATACAATGTATAAAAACAGCATCCTAACATACAACAGAGATAAAACTTCATCAACAGATGCTTTCACAGAGGTGAAGGATGCATGCTAGAGGAAGAACAGTAAGTAAAGGTCTGAACTCCAGATTCCCACGATCTGCATAATTTCCATACATGGCAAATAGGAACAGGCTGCCCAGAGAAGTTGTGGATGCCCCATCCCTGGAAGTGTTCAAGGCCAGGTTGAATGGGCAATCTGGCCTAGTGGGAGGTGTCCCTGCCCATGGCAGGGTGCTTGGAACTAAATGACCTTCAAGGACCCTTCCAACCCAAACCATTCCATGATTCTATGATCTATAAGAAGGACTTATTTTGAAGGAAAGAGGACATATCTGTGAAGTTCAGTCTTCACATACTCTCTAACAGACAGATCCCTTCAGGTGAGACAGGTATGAGCTTTGTGTTTAGTTTTCATTTTGAACAGGGCTCAAATATGCAGGTCTGAAAGCAGTTTCAATTGCCTTAGAGACTGAGGTGTTATCTCTCAGATACAGTGAAAAGCTGAGGGAAGGGTAAAAAGAGAGGATTTCAAAGGCACAGGACAGGAAAAGAGACCTTGTGAACCCTACCTGTCAAAACACTGAGTTATCAATTTTCAGTATTGCTGTAGGAGACCAAATAAAGACTGTGATGAAAGAGAATGAAATTTCTTTTAGAAATGGACAGTTTCTCTCATACAAAATTAAGTTTTAAAAGCACATGATTACAAAGATAATGAACTTCAAGCAATTGTCTTGTTCAAATACCAGTAATTTCTCACCAATTATTCCCAATATTATAATGGTATTGTAAACCTCTGAAGAGAAAAAAATATGCAAACAGCAACTGCTAGCTGTTACAATAAAGCCAGAGTAGGTGAAATAGAAAACAAATGACACATGCACTGAAATAAGAACAAAAATATTAATCTGGCTATCACTGTTGCTGCTAAATCTTGTTTAGTTGGAACAAAAATGGGCAAATGACATGCAAAACACAGGAGATAGAATAGACATAGGAAAAGGACAGTCCTGAGTCACTTGATACTCACCTGCAGGTGAAAACCACAGAAATCCAACAAGAAACAGGATGCAAAACCTATACTGCTTAGCTAAAAGCATGTCCACTAAAATGTAACCCCTTTAAAGGACAGGAAAGAAATTGCTAAAAAAATCAGCACAAATGACATAAAAGTTGTTTCCTGCTTATTGTAATGCAGGACAATGGAATGAGATCCAAAACATCAACTTCACTTTCAGCAGTTCATGTGATATAGTCTCTATGAGGCATTAATCAAGTTCTTAAGGTCTGACCTAAAGACTGATTTCTTGTTATTTTGTTTGGCTTATACTTTGACAAAGTTCAGATCTCCAATGCTAATCAGGAAAGAAAGTGAAAAATGTTTGGCTTATACTTTTCAAATTATTTTCTCCAGCACAGTAGTCTGCACACTTCATTAAAATGGCTTAACTATTTAAATTACTGGACCAGAACCTAATAGTTTTTGCTTTATTTGCACTATAAATTCTGGCAAAAAGTAAGCTATATTGGCCATCCCAGGACGTATGACAAGATTTCAAACTTCCTTTTGTTCTGAATTAATACAAGGAAGCAAAATTCTAAAATATTTTCTGAAGCAGAACTTTTCTTCCAATTGTCACCATAAATCAGTGTTTAAATACAGACATCAATGGGACACTAAATGAATTTCCTATGCAAGGATAAATTTCTAAGCAAAAATTATTGTTTCAAAGTGAAAAGTTGAAATTCTGTGTTTCACATTTGTCAAAGCAGGACTTGCGAAGATTTCCAAAGAGGCTGATTGTGTCTACTTTTTTCACAGAAGATTTTAACAGAATCACTGCACACATGATAAAACAACAAAAAAAGCTTTGCTCAAAAGCCAATTTCCTAAAGCAAATGCTTCAGCATTCTTTCCAAATTGGTCCTAATTCCAATGCATACTCTTAAAGAATGAGCATTCACCTCCAAAACAATCACATATTGAACACATTTTCCTATTCAGCCTATTAAATGGGCCTTTGTCAAAGACAGGATTGTTTTAGGTAAAAGCCAAGTCAGCATTTGTTTAGGTCAACAGACAGATGGGAACAAGACCGGTTACTACCTCTTTACTTTGTTGACAGAAGAGTGCTGGCAACCCAAGCTGTATGCTGCTGTTGCAAAAGGACAGGTGGGAATACATCAGGCAGTACTCTTCATTGGTAGATGAGGCTCCACCACCTCAACAATTGTTTGCAACAGCAAGATCAGTTAACCTAGCTCTCTCTAGCTCTAGAACCTCTCAGAAGCTCAATCTCACTCACGCTCTAGCTCTTCTCCCCCATTCACAGTTCCTGTCGTTCCTGAAGAACACTGGGGCAGAGCCAGAGCTTCAGTATTATGCAGAAAAAAAGAAAAGAAAAAAAAATCCAAAAATCTCAGGTTTGCCTGAGAAGTCTCTATTCACATTCACCAGTCATGTCTCTTCCTTGAGACAATTTTGTGATAGCTGGATTACGGGCCTTTGACAGAACACGGGCAGACTTGTTTCAAACCCAAAATAGAACATAGATAAAATTTAAATTACTAAAATCAGGAAAGCAATTGAGGAAAACCCTACCTAACCCACTTAGGTTTTAAGGAAAAGCCTCTCTGATAATTATAGATGTGTTACTAAGGAAACACACAAGCACCTTTTTTTTTACTGAGATGACTGCTTAGATAGCTCTCATTAACAACTCAGATGCACTAATGTCTGAGAGCTCAGGGGAGCCCAGATTTCTGGCTGTACTCTGACCAAACTTCACTAATTCAGGTTGCTCTGAGTTAAGTGAAAAGCCGTGGCAGTGGATCACACTCACAGAGCATCTGAGTGTTTGAAGCAGTTGCCTCAAAAGCAGGAGCCCACTTCAGCAGAAAAGGCACAGGGTACTTTCATCCAAAAAGCTGCTGTTGAAGACACTGTCTAGTATGCAAAATCCATGGAAATTATTCAAGTGAGAGCTTTCATGACTCCATAACAGCAGAGAAATACTATATCTATTACGTACCACCCTCCAATATCAAGAGGTCAAAGTCTTGCATCACAGAGATACCCAAGTGCATAGAGCAATTCCAGGCTCTGACTTCTGGGTCAGTAGAGGTGTGTAGCTTGTGATACTCTCCTGTTGGCATAACCTACTGAGTAATTTAACTACCTTAGTTATTAACACGTGAATTTTTGTGGCTCCCAGTCTAAGTAATAAACCTGCCTCACTCTGTGTGTGAGGAACTTTGGCATTATGAATTCAACTTGCTCAGCAAAGATCGAGTACCAAGGAGTGTAGAAACTAGGGCTTCAATAACAAACTTGTTTTAGCTGGCTAGAAAGTTTTATGTATTGGTCTATTGCTAGACTGTTGAACAGAGACAGTGCATTCCCTGAGAAAAGGCAATAGCTGATAAAGGGGTTACTCTGCATGTTTGCTTCTCCACTGAAAAGTATTATTTTTCTGAGCACATTTATTGTACATTTAATTTCATCTTTGTTTGCCTCCACAGATACTGCCTACCAGCACAGATGTCCCATGTTGAAAAACATGAGAATTTTGAAATTAATTTACTCGGCATATATAATGTCAACAGATGTTTTTGAAATATGCATTATTTCCATACTCAGCAGGCTTCTGCTACTTTCTCCCACAAAATGACCAAGGCAACAGAAGCCTCATGAGGTTAATGGTTTTGAAGCAGCCATCAACTATCTTGGAAGATAGCTGTTTGTTATTTATTGTGTTAGTCTCAAATATTTTCAAAGAAAATCCTCTTGATAACCAGGCTGTACATGCCAAAATCAAATCAGACTGTCAACGCCAGTATCATGACTAATTTCAGCCACTCTTTAAAAACTACTCTGCCATGATTGCTACAAGAATATGTGTCAGCTAAAGTCTATTTAATCATTTTTGACACAGAGCAGCCATAAAATGGATATAAATGTAAAAAAAGTCTTCCTCCATGCTGTGTCCATGCCATCTATGAATAATCTCCATAGCCTTAGTGGTTCTCCATCCCACTGTTTTGTTGTCCCTCTTAGAGTACCCTGTGTGAAAGTAAATTATTAGCTTCTTAGGGCATGGACATGTAATTATGGGTATTGAAAACATTTAGAGAATGCACTGAAGAAATGTTTTCATTAGAAAAAAATACTCTGATAAGGACTAACTGGATGGGAAAATCTTAGCTTCTGTATCTCTACTACAGTGCTGCCTAAGAATCACAGCTCTTTCTAATTCATCCTTCATCTCAGGGCTGATAGCTTTCAGGAGATGAAGACTATTTCCTCCTTTGTCCTCCCACCCCACATATATCTTTTGTCAGTTACATTTCGTAAACTGATTCTCTCTGAGGAAGAGCTATGGCTTCCCCACTTCCAGGTTGTTCACACCCAGGCAGCAGCTCCCAGTGCTTGCTGTTCCACTGTAACTGAGGTGAGCATAGGCTCCGGTATTTCCCAGATCCTCTAAGTGTCTTCACAGAGCCAAATGATAACCAACACTGATGTGATTTTAAAGTGCATTATGTGTGATCTCTGAAATAATTTTGTAGGGTGTGAACAAAATCTGAAAGTGCAATTGTTAAAATATATATTTTTATATACAAAAAATGGCAATCTGGTTTTGGATGTGTAAAATTAACATGATATTAAAAAAAGAAAATAAAACCCAACTCATTAAAAATGCATTCTTAACCATAAATGTCATTAAGAGATATGTAAATAAGCTGTAGCTAGCAGGTAATCTGAAAAGACATTAACAGGGAATTCATCATGGGACACAAAAACAGAGTAGTTTGAATGTCCTGAGTTGACTTCCTTAAGAACTTCTGCTGTAATCATTCCTGCCTTTCACTCAACACACACTTCCTCAGCCAGTACATGTGAATGCAGACAAGGTCACAGGAGTGGGGAATTCAAGGACAGACAGATAAGATACTAATCACATCACCTTCCTGCCTCTAATTGGTATGCTTCAACCACGCTAGCCCAGCAAGCCATCCTTAGCAGTAGCTGCAACCTCAAAACCTGAGGCTATGCTCAGATTTGGGGAAGACTATTCAAGGCCATCACTTCCTTTTTTTTTTTCATGTCAGCACATTTCCCAAATAAATTAGAAAATATATATAGGATTTTATATTTTCATTCCATCCCTTACCACATATACGAATGAGGAAAACAGAAACAAGCTAGCTAGTACCTGTTGCTATTGTCCTTTACTTTGGGACAGCAATTTTCTATTTTTAAGTAAAGGAAATCCTGCAAAAGTATATGCTATCTCTATCATGTAAGTTTAGAACGGATTTAAAATTATTTTTTTCTATCAGATTTGGAATCTGAGATTTTAAAAAGCATCTGAAAAGTCAAAGTTTTTACTGCAACTTTTGCATCTAACTTTTCACTTCTTTTCTAAAACCAATGAATCACAGATACTCCAGTAACATAGACAGCATCCAGTGCATGAGAGAGTGTAAAGTACAAAATTTGTAACTGGCAACTTTTAAAAGATTTGCCCACAGGAATTTTTTCCCAGGTTGGCAAACGTGACGACATCTGAGTGCTTCAATCTCTGATTATTTTTGTGTTTGCTATTTCTTATTTAATGTATGTGGATGTTTGCGTTGTCTACATAAATGCCACAGGTATTATCTTTAAATGTGTTTCCTTTTGTCAGTTTTAATTGCAGGTACTTTCAGTTTCAAACACAAGTCCCTTTTTGATGAAATCTGTGGAAAGTAAACAAACTTCAGATTTAGCTTCTTATTAATATTCTTAGTATCCTGAATACCTTCATTGTGTCTTTTTTCTTTTCTAAAATCCAATACTTCATTTTTTTCTCAGATTAAAATTGTTTCATGATTCTATCCTTTTTTGCAGTTTACCTCTTTCTTCTTTTTTATATGTATATGACTTCAGCTAGACTGTAGAGTTAATGAAATCATGGTATCATCTCTTTCTATTTCTTCCATGCTATATCTCTTTGCTGATTACTATGGAGATTGATAGTGAGCTGTCCAAAGTAGCCTCCAACACTACACTTCCAACTCCATGGTCACTTAATAAATCAGGTTTAATTATATCAGTGTCACATTTGGCATTTCAGCTGTTTCCAATTGGACTAAGTCTCACATACTACAAAGAGAGTATGTCTTATTCATTGGAGTTTAGAGCCAGACACCCAAAGTCACTCTTTTTGTGATCTTTAATGAGTTGATATTTTATCGATCTCCTTCGGTTTGGGTTTTTTGGTTTTTTATTCCATACAAAATAGTTTGATCACAATGCTGGTAATCTAATAAATGTAATAACCTGTAAGATGAAGCAGGTATTTCTGTAGGTGTTTCCATGTATTTAGAAAGAAATACCTCCCTGGAGAATATAGAAGAATTCAGGTGTAGTACTACCCAACCATTTGATGACTTAATCTGTTCATTATGAATAGTCAAAGTCAGTTATTTAAACATTTTATTTATACCTTTCATTTCCCCATGTTTCAGAAGTCTCCTTAACACATGGCCAAGCAATCAAGTTCACCTTCTTAGCCTTCCCAGCTATGCACAAAGATATATAGGTTTTATTTAATTTTTTGGCTCTTTTATCGTCTTTGTGTTCTGACATACCATTAACTTTCCAGGATACTCCTCTGTGAGCAGCACCAGTTCCTCCCGTAGTTCAATTGTAATTTTCCTTATCTCATATGACTGATGTCTTTGGCAGATGTCTTTGTCTGACCTGAATAATCTTTAGCACCTGCCAGCCTTCTCCTGCTTCTTCTTTATGCAACCTCCTTATACATCGCCAGACCTCTGTCGTAGCACTTCAGCCTTGTCAGGCAAAGAGGAAGCATCACTTTCTGTAGAGGCTTTTTGTTCTTCAAAACTTTCTGTTTCTGAGTAAATTGTCTTTACATCAGTTCTCCCACCACAGTTCTGAGATTCTGAATACTTCCTCTATACTCATCTCAGTAAATAACCCATCATGATACCAGCCACACATACCTTCCCAACCATCACCTGCCCAGTGACTTATTCAGAATGATGAGAGAATTTTCTACTGCTAATAGTGTACAGAGTAGCAATTTCAAATTTCACCACTTATAGAAGGTCTAGTTTGAACAGCTGTATCACTGAAATTTTCCAAAGAAAACAAATTACAATGAATGAGAACATAAAATGTGCAAATTGTCTTTCTAACTTCTTTCTTTTAGTAAGTCCCAATTTATTCTGACTGATATGGATTACATATTTGAATTTTTTTTACATATTTAAATGATTTTATATTCTTTGAAAACATCACAGACAAGTAACTGAATTTTAAGTGATCGTGGAACAGTTCTCCATTTTTCATATCATTTTCCCTTGTGGCAGTTTCCCTCAGGATAGAGCACAGGCAACCAATTGTTTCAGGAACAAACCTTTGGATTAAAAGATTTACAAGTCTGCTACAGAAGTCCTAATGAAATTGTTCTCTTTCAAAGTCATATCAAGCAACAGAGTTCCTACTCAGGTTGCAGTCAGTCCTAGAAGTAAGCCAAAGGCACACTTCATAATATAAGACAAATATTCTGCAAAAGTGTTCTGCTCGTTGAAAGTTCAGAGTAGTCTTCAGTTTCTTCAGTTTTAAGCCCTAACTAAAGGCTTGCTGCTCAAGATCACATCTCACAGCCTCTCATGCATATTCACAGTGACTAGGAATATCTTTAAACAAGCAGTAAGAAGAGCAAGAAAGCTATTCTGGACTCAGAGACACCATTAAAAATAGACTAAATTGGCTTACTATTCCCACAGGTTAGGCTGACATTTTAAGTGGTAATTTGGAAAAATGAGGGAATAGATACCATTGACAGGAAAAAGGATGAGGGGGACTGAAGAAGAAAGAAGAGAGTGAAGCAAAGCTGGGGTAAAATGCTGTGAAAGGCAAAATGAGCAGATTTTCCCTATCCCAGTAATCTTCTAACATATAATTCACTGGACTGTTTCTCCTGTAGAGATAATCCTTAACTTTTTCTTCCTCTGTAAAGGCCATATAAAGGTTCAATAAAAGCATCTCTCAGGCAAACTGTAAGTTCTTTTCTTTAGGTCATCTTTAAAATTTTAAGTTTCTGGTTCTTTTCTGACAGATGTAAATAGAAACAGATCTTATAAACATACAACAGATGTTATTATAAACATCATAGGCTACAGAGCACATTATCAGTACAACCTAGTTAAAAGAAACTACCCTTGAATGTCCCATAGATATTGTTTATCTGTTCTTGCACTGTGTTTTGATACTGCAGCAGAAAAAAACTTGCCCTTGTGCATGTTCTGAAAAGCTTACTCTATCACTTTGCAATTAGGTCCTGATGTTACAAAGAACTAAAACCCTCTTCAGTCCACAAGAACTGAGCATTTTCAACGTCATGAGGGACTGACATTCTTAATTAACAAGGCTAGAATGCTTGAGCAACATCATTCTCTAAGTCAGAGCTATTATTTCCAGCAGTTCTTCTGATGAAGTATAAGCAAGCAGCTCAGAAGTCTTCTACACAGTGGGAAATTTGGAAGTAGTTTGATTGCAAATGATTTCCTACAAGTAAAAAGACACCAATAAACACAAAACTGTGGTTTTCAATTTTCAGAAGTGACCTAATGAACTGAGACAGTGAAGCTAATGTGCCCCAATTATGTCGGGGAGGAAAGGGAGGAAGAAGAAATGAAAAAAAAAAAAAAAAAAAGAGAATGAACTTGGTTTATAAATGGTCTGATTCCACCCTTCTGAATAGCCCATTTTAATTCACAGTGAGCTGTTTGCAACTGAAAATAGACTTTAATTTTCTAGACACTGAGCTAGAGAGTTTTAAAGGTGCACAGAAGGAGCATGCTTTAGAGGTGGCATGGAAGAATGCCACAACAAGGGCTCCTGAAGACAGTATCTCTGGAGTAGGAAAAAGAAAATACAGTTGTGTCATCATCCTCTTCCAATGTACAGATGGCATTTGTCTTGGGAAGAACCTGCTGTGCAATGCCAGACATGTCACTTAGTATGGAACGTAGTTTTAAAGTTGCCACCTCTTATCACTTTCCCAAACCGTGCTCATGAGACACATACCTCCACACAGACTCTTAACAAAATGGATCTAACTAGTATGCACCCTTTCCACTCCTCTGCATGCTAATCTCCTGCTTTATGGCCTGAAGACAAATTATAGAATGAGTACAGCTAGAGATTTCTTGCTTGACAGAGACAAAGGGACTTCTTGACAGACAGCTTTTCACAGATCAGGTTGGACTTTCTTGACTTGTCTTTGACTTTCTCTACAGTCTCCTCCTGGAGTCTCCTCCCTCTCTCTTGGCTTTAGCTCACCCATGCAGCTTCATTATGTCACACTTCAAGGTACCCTTTCCCTACATTTTTGTATTCCATTTCAATCATCAACACCTGTCTGAGCTCTGCCCTAAAAATTGACAAAAAATTAACATATCATTCACTGCGTTCCCATTATCTGATAATGCCCTTGCCTCTATTCCTGGGTTCTTCTCTTTAGGATACAAACTTTGCAGAGCACAAATCATTTATTGATTCACATGAATGCAGTAGCTAAAACAAGGGGTTTCCTGCTGAGCAATGAGAGTAAATTTTTCTCCCTCTTCTTTTCCAAGACAAGAAGTAATGGAACGAAGAAATTTATGTGAAGCACTAGAAAACACTTTCTAAAAATAGGATAAACTTGTCTTGCCTTCAGGCTCTACTGTAACAAAAGATGATCACTACTTCATATCCCAAAGAATGAGCTCATGCCAGCAGAGATGTGGTCATTGTGCCCTGCCATCCTACAGCAATACAAGTGAAAAAGTCTGTGACTCTGCTGCCTCCTGTGTTACCATGTTGAACTATACACAGACAGGCTCTGAGGTAGGAGAGTTCATTTTTCACTATTAAAAATGTACCTGACAATTTGAAGAAGTACTCTGAAATCAATAGGATGCAATTCAGTAAGGACAAGTGAAAGTGCTACATTCATGTAGAAGTAATCAGCTGTACAAATAGAAGGTAGAAAATGAGTCAGTAGGAAACAGTCCGTGGTCTGTGGGGAACTGCGAGCTGAACAGAAATAAACAAACTCACCTTCCTGAAAAAATACTACACGTTGTTGCAATATTTGTATAGACAGCATCATATTGTACGATTTGACTGTAGATACTTCAGAATTAGCAAGCACCTAATGCACTATACGCATCTTTAGGCACTGGGCTTTAAGAGAGGTGTGAACTCCTTGCAGCAGTCCAGGGAGAGAAACAAGGTGGATTAGAGAGTTGAAAAAAGTGATTTGCAAGTAAAGATTGAACAAAAACAGAGTTGCTCAGTCTGGAGAATGAAACACTTAAGAGGAAATGTCTTAAGAGACTTCAACAGTATCCTGCTGGTGAATAGGGATCAATTGTTCCCTGCATCCACAGGGATTAGAACAAGAAATAATGGGGTGTGGAAATTTTAGCCATTAGAAAAACTTTCTAACACGAGGATAGCAAAGGATTGAAACAGATTGCCTGGAAAGACTTGCAAAAACCATGTCATTGGATTTTTTTTAAGCATAGGTTCCAGACATGTTTTATCAGATTCTGTGATAACAGTATTAATAATAGCACCTTATGCTTCTCTCGTGTGTTTTACAACCAAGAAGCCCAGGGCCCATCTCCCCTCTAACTAAAGCATACAGACTGGGAAAATTTGAACATTTTTTTCAAACAATGAGAACACTGCCTCTGAGTAGTTGAGTCTCTCACTTACTGAGCCATAAGCAAGCCCTAAGAAAAGGATTGTCTTAGTAATTTTGGGGGACTCATTCCAGTCTCTCATCAAACCACAAAGACTCCATTGAGTGTGACTCACCTTAAATATCCACAGATGTCTACAAAGTAAACATCTATAACTGAACTTCTCATAGCAGGCTCCCTTTGTAGTGAATGGAGGGAAGAAGGTATGTTTAGGCAGTAAAACACCTGACTTGCTAAGGTATAAAAACATAAGTTATATTTCATTGTCTCCTGGGCTGGGAGTGGATGATCCACCAGTTAGTAATCTGAGCTCTCTGACTGTTCACTTTGCAATCCAAGATTTGAAATAAAGCACTCTGAAGGACATTTTTGTGTATAGAAAAGAATGATTGTAACTTTTCCATCCTCAGTACTTGGTTGAAGTACTATGAAGTAAATTCTATATTTAGGAACAGAAGCAGGAAATATGTCCTTTCTACACTGACTTTACATGTTAAGGTGATGGCTTAATTGGAATAAGATGAATTGCCTGACAAAGGATATATGATAGATGAAGATGGTCATAGAAATATGATCACTCCAGGTCTCATGTGATTCTATAATTTGCTACATGGTCCATTCTGTTTGTATAAAGTAGAAAGAATCTCTTCAGTTGTACTAGAATAAAAGTCAATTCTAGTAACAGCTTTCGTATTGCCTTTCCCCCAGAAATCAATCTCCTTTCACACTAGATTTGTTTCTCAAATATGAAATCTTTCTCCTGATCTGCTCCCCAGACTATTTTTTTTTTTCCTTCTTACTTCAAGCACATCATCTCTAGCTTCAAACTGTCTCTTTTTTTGCCTTTATTCCTAGCACAAGAGTTCATCCTTAACTGTGTCAAAGGTTTTTAGGGAGACCTGACTGAACCTGAGAAATGTTGGCTTGTTTTGGTGGCAGAATCAATCTTCCCTGGGAACAGCCACACAATTCAGTAGCTTTATCAGCTGAGCATGCTACCAGAGGTGTTCAGACTGAGGACAGGGCCCCTGCCCCTGGCCTCCCATGGCACAGTTGAGAGAGGTCAGCCTGCAGCCACAGGGTGGAAGGCTGCCAGGTCAGCTGCAGGCATCAGGCAACAGCAGCAAACCAAATGGAGGTTAGCAAGAATTAGCAGTGTTTAATATGAACTCCAGGGAGGTGCTGAGCTGTCATAGTTTGCTTCTAAATACCTCCTGCCTTATGCTGTGTAAAAGCAAGTGGACTCCGTTAAAGGGGCTGACCCATCTGGCCAGTGCCCAGCTGCCTAAGTCAGGCTGAGTTGCTAATTTGAAGACCATTTTGCTCAATGGATTATGAGATTTGGGGAAGGGGATGTGTCTGTGTTTTTACTTTGCCATTGCCTCAGACTGGGATGGAGTTAGGAAAAGTGAGGGTAAGCTTCTATTTTGTTCTTACATTTAATTTCAGGCCCTCCAGAATGTGGGGAGGCAACAATAGGAAATGTCTGATTTAAAATTCTGCTGAAAACACCAGAACAATCGCAATGCTCACTTGGCTGTGGTTTAGTCCCGTAGTTGGAGAATTTCCATTACTGGCCCCTTTAGCCACTTTCTGTCATCTCCTCCAAAAAAAGCCAACTAGCTAGGTCACTGTGAAGGCTAGTTTGGCAGCTGTCAGGTTCCAGATGATACTTCTTGAGTACTGGCATCTGCATTTGTGACTGGTCCTTTCTCTATCCTCTGCCCTGGCTTTGTTCCCAGTGGCGCCACAGCCCTCAGGCTGGTACAGGGCCAACCTGCTTCTGGACTCCCTTCAACATCCTGGTGGCTGCTTTCCTTTGAGTCAACCTTGATAAGAGAAAATATGTTTCATAGTAGCTGCTGCACTTGCAAACAAACTCAATGGGCTGCGTCTTGTACTCAAGGCAAGCACAAGCCTCATACTCTTCTAAGTGCACCTGGAAACTGTTGACTGGCCCAGAGTGTCTGGAAGGCATACCAGTCATTTGTATTTGCATTGCTGAGCCATTTCTTCAGAAACAAGGCAGACATTTTATGCATTTATGCAATACATTGTTTTCAGGCATAGAAACAGTTCCATAGAAAATTTCTAGTATGCAGTCACAAAGCTGAAAGTAACCAAATTAAGATACTGGCAAGTTATCACTCATCAGCAGATGCACAACAAGCAGCAGGCTATGTCAGTACCTTCAGCCTAGATGAATCAAAGTAACTTACTAGTCTAAACCAACATTACATGACTGCAGACCAAAATCACAACCTCCCATTGTCACAAACCACTAGAAAACTCTCTAAGTCCAGATTTTGTACTTGAAGTATGAGATTGAATCTGACAGGACATAAATTAATAAGGACTTCATAGACAACGAACATGAAAGCCCAAGAAACCTTGTAAAGGGCTAAATTCCACATCATATGTGAAACCTATGGAATTAGAAAAAAAATAATAATAAATGCTGAAAGCAATTGCCAGATAGTTCCTAGGTCACAAAGCTAAGTACTTTCGGAAACAAAGATTTCAAATTAATTAGCCTTGATACGCTCTCATAGCCAAAGTCTACCTCCCAAAAAATGCACAGGGAAACATGGTAGAAATTTCAATCAGTGAAACAGGCAGTACTGACTCTATGTATATCTCATCTGCATGTAATATTTAACACATAAATGTATGTAACATTTAACATGTAAATATAGGCTTAATGTTGTTTGAGGCATGTTCAAGTTGCAAAGTGTATGCAAAGCTCCCCAAGAATTCCCTTTTGCCTACCGATTTCCTCAGCAGAGGGGGCAATCATGAGAGATACCAGGCCAGCAGAGGCTTCTGCCCTGTCTCCTGTGGTAGTTCCCAGCTCCACCATCCAAATCCTCTGACACAACACAGCATGATAGTCAAGAAAGGGGGAATGGGAAAGTAGAAGGACAATGACAGTCCAAACCAACAATATATCTATCCTGTGGCTCTGTGAAGTTTTGATATGCTATAGGTAAAACATTGCTTCCCACCAGATTTCATTTCCCAGTCAGGAATTGTAATTGTCTTCTCAAGACCACTTGCTGGCCAGACAGTATGATGGTTCATTCTCCCAGTGTCATGATCCTCCAGATCAAACACATCAAGTCTCAGTGGCAGACTAACAGTGTGCAGTGACCAGGCACAGCCGGATAAACTGTATGTCAAATTGAGGATAAACACCATTTGGGTTGTCTGATCCCTTCTGGGACACTCAAGCTAGACCAAGCTATACTTTAGTATTATGGTAACCTTGCCAGCAGCTGATATCCACAGAACTCACATACAAATTAATAAAAACTTACAGAACAAACTCACCAGGTAAATAAGAGCTCTTTAACCTTTACCATGTGACAACAGTCTCTGGGGTTTTTTTTACTTGTGAAACTAGAATATACTTAGGCAAGTATAGTTAGTTTGGTCTCACTCCAGGGGCTGAAAAGGTGTCACAGGCAACCAGCTGCCTGCTAATTTGTACTTTAACAGGAAATCTCCAAACAGGATAGTGTTGCATAGTCTTCACTATGCCCTATCCTGCATTTCCTAGGCAGTGTGCACAGTAAGTAAAAAGATTGTTGAAGGAATATGGGCATATTTTGTCAAGCTCTGGTTCACCTAGTGTTCTCTTGAGAGATTTTAGCTTCAGGTCATTCTACCTGGATTTCTGGCATCAGAAAGATCACAGATACCTCTCTGACCCACTCCTAGGCTTTCTCTAAGCAGAGTGAGTTCAGATAAATCCGCAAACCCTGGCTGTAATTACGATTTTTTTTTTTAAATCTCCTGTTGTCTCTGCAAAGCATCATTTGTATTTTAGAAGAAGTGCTGCTATACTTATATGGCCATGCAGTTAAACTGAAGTTGGCAGCTTTAAATCAGTTTCAATGGGTGGGTTTAGGTTATATGAGCTAAAAGGCATAGTTAAAAAATAAGGATAAGCTACTTCAAACATCACATCCCACAATGTCTTTCAGAAACTGATCAAAATCTACCTAAATACTAATTAAGATCTTCATTCAGCTCTTCTAAGTGGCCAGATGCTCCACTTCTGATGGCTAGAAAACTTCTGGCCTCAATTTACTCACTGGCAATCACAAGGCATTCATTCTTATGGCAATGTTGCTGTTAAGTTGAAGAAACTGTCACCGTTGGGGCTGTTCAGCCTGGAGAAAAGAAGGCTGCGTGGAGACCTCATAACAGACTTCCAGTATCTGAAGAGGGGGCTTATAAGGATGCTGGGGAGGGACTCTTCATTAGGGACTGTAGTGATAGGACAAGGGGTAATGGGTTCAAACTTAAACAGGGGAGGTTTAAATTGGATATAAGGAGGAAGTTCTTTACTGTGAGGCTGGTGAGGCACTGGAATGCATTGCCCAAGGAAGTTGTGAGTGCTCCATCGTTGGCGGTGTTCAAGGCCGGTTTGGACAGGGCATTGGGTGACATGGTTTAGCGGGAGGTGTCCCTGCCCATGGCAGGGGGGTTGGAACTAGATTATCTGAAGGTCCTTTCCAATCCTAGCTATTCTATGATTTCCCAGAGTCATTTATTTCTTCACTGAATAGTAATTACTAGAATTACACATAGTTTTCCAGGTAAAGAACCAGCAATATTATTTTCCATCTCAGTAGAAGTACCTCACCTGACTTGTTTAGGAACTTTTGACCTATTTCATGCAGAAATTATATTGGCAGACATTTGTCAATCTGTGATAATCTGATTCAATCAGGCATCTTTTCCTCACCATTTTCCAAAGAATTATTCCTCCAGTTTATAAAATAAACTCTTGCTATTAGTTCCTAAGTTCAGTGACTGAGTTCTAAAAACATTCATTTCACTATCCTACCTCTCTGTTTTTCAAATGAAAAATCAAGCTCACTCATGGTGTAAGAGATTTCCAGAAAGCCTTGCGCAGATTGGATTTCCCATCCACACTTGGGCTGGACTACTGCTTTGTACCAGGAACTTTACTCAGTTCTTTTATTCAGATCATCTCAACATTAAAAATATTTTTTTCTTCCTGAGTGGACAAAACTTTACAAAATATATTGAAAGAAAAATACTAAATCAGCAAAGAAATTAGCTACTTGGTTTGCTTCCAACTGTAGTGACTCATCCCTTAAAGTACACATTCAAGCTTTATAGTCTCAAGAGATATTTTTTCAAGCAATTTTATTTTATCTTCAAGTAAAGACAAAACATCTCATCGATGGGGAAACTGAGACTTTGCCCAGCCAGGTAACAGTGCATGGCAGCAGAAATCCTTGCTCTGAGGAATGCAACAACAGACCAGCATGGACTTCACTGAGACTGTATTCATAATAATATGATTAGTAAAACAAAAGGCATTTTAAAATTAAGTTTGGGTCCTAGTTTTATTTTCTTAGCTGGGGTTTTGTGGTTGTTTTTTGGTTTGGGTTGGTTTGGGGTTTTTTTCCCCTGTAGGCTAGTGAGGCTATTGTGCTACAGTTTGCTTTTTATTTCATTTCTACCCAAGCACCACTTTCAGATTTCCAGAACTGATGAAATAAGCTTATACTTTGTGTAAAATGCCACCAATGAATAGATGTAAAGTGTCCCTTATTATGCGTATTTCTCCTTTGAATTATTTAGGCCAATTTGAGCCTAAATTATATTGCTACTATTATTTAACAGGCTATTTTTCTCATTTTCAATAAATATTATTTTGTCATGCCCCACTATAGCATTCATCAACTACACTGCAATAGGCAATTAACTTCTGTCAGATCTCCAAACAGGGCATTTATGTCAGAACAAGTTTGAACTATTTATTGTAATCATATAATAGAGAAGCTTCCCCTGCTACCCAAGTCTCTGCCCAAAGCAAATTTAACTCTCCTGAGCTCTCTTTCTATGAATGCACAATGCTTTTCCCACATAGTATGGCAAATTGCTAGCATTCTTGCAGCATCTCAAGGAACATGAACTTTGAAATGGAAACTGCTAGGTCACCGTTCAACAGTCCTTTATTTGAGGAATTTATCTAAGACAAGCTGCTGAAACACTGAGTAACAAAGGCTTATACTCATGATTTCACAGTGCAGGTATTACAAAAATACCAGAACACAAAGATTTCAAATAAAATCCACCCATTTTCTGTTTTATGTCATTCTTAAGGAGTTTTCCTGGCATTTTATATGTTAGATTACAGCTTTCAAAACCATAAACTAAACTAAACTAAGTGATGGTGTTTTTACCCTGTGTCTTGGAGAATTCTTGATGGACTATTTATTCAGAATTGCCTTTGCTTCCTATATGCAGCAGGAACCTCAGAAATGGATCCCACCACAGAATGGGTGCAGGCTGTGCTAGGCAAACATCAATTTCAGAATTAGCAGTTTGCCAGCCAGTTAAGAAATAATAACTAAATCTGTACTGTCACTTCAGCCATTTCTCCTGCAGCTCCTTTGGTGTGGATCAGAGAGACCACAGTGATCCTAAAAGACAGCAAGACAAGCTGGGCCTCTGAGGGAGATCAGCAAGGGAAATGTTCAAAGATAAAAGGTTCAGCCACAGAAACAGTGCAGTAAGGAGCAGAGTTCAAGAAATAGGTCATTATTAATCAAATTATAGATCAGACCCAATAACCACATATTTCCTTGAGCTTGCATTCAACAGCCCTTTTGTAAGACATTCACAGAGTAGGATCAATACCTCTCTGGAGGTAAGTGGCATAAATTATGTCTCAACATACACACCACAGGAGTTTCATTGTATGTTGCATACAGTAATTGCGTTTTATAGATGACTGTGGAAGGCTTCAGCTGTCATTGATTTTTATCATAAACTAAAAGGTGACAAGAAAAGAACAGCATTTTATATGAAGAATCCAGTCAGCTGAAGCTGCAAAAGAAAATGAAAGTTTAGAATAATACATGTGATCAATCCATGTTTCATACAGAAATGAGCACAGATATTTGAGACTACCCATTCAGAGTAACAAAAATCTTGACAAAAGCAGCAGAAATCGCTGTTCATCTAATGATAGTCATTTGTGCTATCCATCAGCAGAGTTTAAGAATATAGGAAGTCTTCCTAATTACAGCTCTTTTAATACTTCTTATACCTCAAATGCCACCCAAGTCATTTATGAAACAACGTAACGAGATGTGCTTTTATTAGCACTCATAACGTGACCAAATTGAGGTGAGAGATATAATTTAAGATCACCATCATAGCTGTAACTTTTAAAATATGTTTGGGCTTTGTGTTTTGTTGGTTTGGTTTGTTTTTAAACATTCCTCTTATGATTTCCTTCTTTTTTCATGCCCTTCACAGGAAACAATTCGGAAGAGATGTTAATGCAGCATAACAACTCTTTACCGTTTTTCAAGGCCAATTTTGCAATATGGGCAAAATGATTGGAAATGTAGTCCTGAAAAAGCTTAAACCATCTGTCAGGGACTGAGATAAGAAGATCCACACCGTTTCACAGCCAAAGATGTGGATAAATTATGCCTGGCTAGAAATGTCCAAGGCATGTGGGTTACCATTCAAGCTTATTAGGATGAATTACAAATTTTTTATTGTTCATTACCCTAGTAAGATAATCTTTTTAAATTATAATATGCAATAAGCCATGCAAGCTGGAAAGCAAGAAGTGGTAAACACTGGTAATAATGATTATAAAAGCTCCATATCCTGATATATCAAAAAGCCATGTATGCATATGCACTCAAATGCCTATTTGTTTGCCTCTGTTGACTCACCATTGTCTGCATTTTTGTGCTCTATACATATTTATTTGCATTACTGCTTATGTGTAATCACTTGCCATAAACCACTTATCTATTTTATTCCTGAAATGTATTTTACTAAAGAAAAAAAAAAAAAACAAATAAGAGGCTGGTGTAGCTGTAGTTCTATGAGTTACGCTAGCAGACATGAAAACAATCTGAGCATTATGCCATTGTTTTAATACTATCACTGTTTTTATGGACATCTGTTACCCCAACATTTTTAAACAAGGATTTTTCCAAAGTATTTTATAAACACTTCCAGTCTAAAACTATTTAAAACCCATAAATATTGCATGAAACTTTTATCAGAAATATTGAATCGATTATTAGCTGAGGGAAGGTCTCTGGGAAATACACAGAATCAAACAAAATCAAATTTCCCTGTCTAAATTACTATGCTATGATTTTTTCAAACCCATACAGACATTGTAAATGCTGAACTGTATGTGAAGATCTATGCTTATTGTATATGTGAAAGTTATGAGAACTATTTGATAAGTAAGAGTCATTTTGTGAACCAAAGTCCATAACTAGTGCTCAGCTATCTGACATTTTTCTCTGCTATTTCCCTCCACTACTATTCAAACATTCTTACAAGTCCTAAAATTCATCCCTAGCCTGCTTCAAAAATTCACACTAATTTCACCTGGGAAAATAAATGTTCAGTTAACTAAGTCTGTCCAACTAAGTTTAACAGAACCTTAAATATCTTGGCTTTCACACTTATAGGTATTTTTCTGATTAGTCTCTAATGGATCAAAATAATATAATATTTGATTTTCCTACACTATTTTCACTGTCCAGGAATTTGAGATTCTAATATACTTGAGATAGCCCATTGAGAAGATGAAAGCAAACAAAAAAATAAATTATCTAAAATGATGATGAAATTAAAAACTCAAAACTCTCTCCTCCTTTCATCTTGCCACTAAAAATTTTAGCATGTTTGAAATCAGTTTTTCTTGGGAAAAGGAACAAAGAGGAAAGAGAAGCATAGAATGATTCTTTAGGGTGACGGAAGCAATTCGGCAGAGTGCCCTCTGCAAACCGAAGTGGTGTATAGCACAGAGGCGCCCTTAGAGAACTCAGTCGATCCCTAGTGTCCGCTCAAAGCGGTAAACAGTCCCCACATTTTGTACAGGTGTAATCAAGTGAAAACATACAAAGATCACCTATTCCAAAAATAACCCTATGCTTCCAAACTTTTCCACAAAACCACCTTGGCATCCTCACATCCTAAATGGTCTTTACTATATTTTCACTGGATAATAAAAGTGGTGTAAAATCCATTAATACAGCAAGAAACAAACAAAGCAAACAAAACAAAGCAGCAGCTGGCACATTAGGTGCTGTTCAGGTGCCAACGCAGCAGTCTGCACCAAACAAGATTATCTTGTGTTTGTTCAGCTGATTATATTCAGTAGGAAATAGATTGCAAGTAGGAATAGCAGCTTTATCTATGGGGCTGATTGGAGACTCTATTAGGCTTTCTACAAAAAGTCACCTGAGCTGCTTTTTACTCATATCATTCTGTGGGTTTCATCTATGTCTCTGTTTATATGCCGGCAAGACAAAGATACTGCGTGTCCACTGATGGTCACTTGAGTAACTGACAGTACCCCTAGACAAGTGTGTCTAATCTACAGAAGATTGGGCCAAGTGGCATCTTGGATCAAATTTGAACTAATGACTTAAATAATGGAAAATTAAATGAATTTACAGTAATGTGGTAGGGAGGGCAAGGGTTAGTTTCAGAAATTGCAAAAAAAACCAAGGGAATATATGGTGCCCTTTCCTGATTTTATTTATTTGAGAAAATTTGTGCATCCCTGAAAGGTTATGCTGCTACATCTTTAAGATCCCTCCTCACTACAGTCATGAGCTGGCTGAGCTATCATTTATCACAGCAGGCTAAAATTGTCATAGCCTAGGCTGACTGTTCAGGGAAACAGAAAAAAGGAAAGTCCTAACATAGCCATAGGTCCTTGCCTGGTTTTGCTCAGAATACAAATTACACTGCTGTGAGCAGAGCAAGAAGGCCTCATCCAAGTAATTGGGAAAGGGGAATTAAGAGATGTACAACCCATCTCCAGACTTACTAGAAGGATATGAGGAATAGTCTGGTCAGTGAAACATTGTGAGGTATCTTATCCCCTACACAGAAATTAAACGAGGAAGGAATAGAAGGGCAAAGATGGAAATCTTACTGGCAGCATCCTAAAACATGCTAACGTACATGCCACCGTTTTCACCCAGGCTCAGATTGTCTCTTGGTCTGTTTTAGGATTACGACAAGTACAGCTGTACTGTGGATTTTCCACCATTCTATATCAGACTGTGAAGACACAATCCAGAAAAAAAAATAAGGTTCTTTTTCTTCAGCCTCACAGAGGTCTGAATACTTTATCTGTAAAATTACTAGACGTAAACTTTACTGTTGTCAATTAACTCAGCTCTGTTTTTCTGTGATGTTATAATGGATGGCAACCGTAACAAAGGACATTGGTTGCCACAGTGTATTCGGCAGAGTATATATGTTTGTGTTCATTGTGACTGTTTGTTGGAAAGCAGGAAAACATAGGTGCACAGCAGTTCTTCATACTTGGCCGCACTGGGGAGCCTGGCCAATGCTCTCAGAGTGGACAACAGGGACATCATGAGAAACTGCACAGTCCCAAGACTAATCGATTAGATATCTGGCATAAAGCCACTGTTTTGACAAGGGTATAAAAGCGGGACCCTCTTGCGGCCATAAGGGAAGCCTCACCTATGGGTGGATGCACCTCATAAGAATTTTCCCAATTACCTGAAACTCCCAGCATCAGCTACAACAGCGCTTGCCAGCTGTAAGTGCGGGCCTAGATTATGATTCAGTGGTAACTGGTGATGTATTGCTTCTCTAATCTCTATTCTTTCTATACAGCAATGATCTAATGCATTGCTAACTTTCTTTGGTACTTTACTTACATATCTGTATCTCTGATTTTCCTTATTGTACTTATTCACTGGAGAGAGAGAGAGATTTGCCTAATTCACACGCTTGTGCTCGCTTTTAGTGTGCTTATTGGCTTTGGTGTGCTGGTTTAATAAACTCTGCATGTTATACAGCTCGTGTGTGGTCATTTTGTGGCATACCCTGCCTGTCAGCACAACAGACGTAGCACAAGTCTCATTTGCCCAAAGTCAAGCTCTCAACTGCAGCAGCAGAAAAACACTTTTAAGCAGCTCCTTCTTGAACAACCCAACATCTGCAATTCTGTTGCTTTCCCGGTATCTCTTCTATTCTTCTACTGTCTAGTAATGGCTATTTACAGTAGACTTCTGGGGTGATTTCTGTTTGTTTGCTTTGGGAGGAGGCTTTTGTTTGTTTGTGGGGTTTTTATTTGGTTTGGGTTTGTTGGGGTTTTTTTGGGGGGTGGATTTCTGTCTTGTTGCTGGGGGGATGTTGAGTTTCTTTCTTTGTTTCTAAGGAACAAAGAATAAACAACAGAACTTCACATTCAAAAACCATAAAATGAAAGACTAAAAACATCCAATGAGAAAATAATTGTTATAGGATGAAAAAAGACCATTTTGATTTTGTCTTTCATATAGCTGGCAGTTTTTAAATGTTGACTGGTTTATGATCTGTGTTTTGAAGTTCAAAACAAATCCTGAATGCAATGCAAATGAGCTCATTATCTCACCTCTCATCTTCATGTATTTAATTTCTTGATGACCTGTTTTAATTTTCCTCTGCTTTAAAAGCAAGAAATAATTCAGAAACAGAGGAATATTTTTACATTTGTTTTATCTTCCTTACCCAGATCTGATTACTAATCACAATGAATAAACAATACTTAAGCAAGTACTGGGTAGGCACAAAAGACTGACTAGTCGGTGTATCTCAAAGCAACAAGGTATCCTTATGTGGCATAGAGAAACAAAGTCACCCTCTGGTAAGTTTTGAGATGTTAATAAACATCTATAGAATTTAAATTATATTTTCTTAGTTCACCTGACAAAATGAAAAAAAGTTAATCAAAATAACCTTTTAGTTTAATCTATATAGCAAGTTAGTAAAATGCCTGTTTTAGAGACTGAATGATGAACTTCAAAAGTCTGTCTCAATGTGAGTGGATTAGTTTACTGCTTCTCATTAAACTCTGGTTGCAGTAGTCATGTTCATCTCCTCATTGTATGCAAATTTACAAATGAAATTTTACTACTCGAAGCACTTATGTGCCATTTTTGTCAGTAGTTGAAACATGCTAAAGATGAAAGAAGCTGACCATGAAACATCAAAAATACTGAAGTAGCAACCATGCTGCCAACACCTACAAGCGAGGATCCTGAATTACACACTTACAGACTGCCAAAGGGAAAGAAAAAGGTTTAATTTCCAGAGCAGATTGGAAAAAGCTTGCACTTGTAAGTCTGCAGACACTGGCAAATTTTTTCTCTTCCTTTCTTGTCCTCATATAATACACAGGCTGAAGTAAAAGTTCAGGTTCACATACTGAGCAGTTAAATTAAATGAAGATCTACAGCAGTTTCTGGGAACTACAGTTTACTGCTATTCACTGAAACATAAGGAATGCATATGCTATATAGGGTTGTGATTTAGCCCACTCAGATTCATTGCCCTCCTCCCTGACTGTTGTGGATATTCTCAGAACCCAGTGAGCAGGCATGGCTAAGTACTGCTCCAACAGCCTTTGAGAAAAGGGAATTATACGCATGTATTATATACGGAAAAAAAGAAAAAAAAAAAAAAAAAAGGAAAATAGAATATGCATATTCACAAGCATCATTCATGGTCAGTGGAGCAAGAAGGTTCCTACACATAACTGAATTCACTGGTATCCTGAAGCTCAGATGCTAACTGGTGGAACACAAGCACCCATGGAGAAAAAGGATCTCATGCATGGCTCATAAAGCCCTTTCAGGACAACCAAGAACTGATCTGCAGGTGAGCAAGCACAGATGCTACCCTTGGATTAAACAGAAGGGGACTTGCAGAACCCTAAATTTCCACAAACTACATCAGGTAGCAGAGTTCATTGGCCATGAAATTATGCTCTACCCTCTTCTGCATGTTCTTATTGCAGAGGTAGGGGTTTGGGTCTCAGATTCATAATAGGTTTCAGTCAACAGAACTGATGATTACATATGGAAGAGTCCTCTTGCCTGCCCACTCCTTTGTTCCAGCACCAGCATTTGCTTCATATAACTCATTGGCTGTTTAAGGAGCTAAGCCTTTAGGAAACCTAATTTTTAATTTGGTTTCTTAGAGGACTGTGCAAGAGAGTGTCTGTAGATAGGAAACCACAAGTCCCTGATTCTTTGCTTTGGTCCTGATGTAATTCAGACTAAACCTGTATTTCTGATAGCTTTGCATTACTTTGGTAAAACTGTATAATTCTGTCTACCTAGTTTGAAGTACTAACAAGTACATCTTATAATCTCTATGCATAATCGATATAATTTAGAGGTTTAAACTATTATTTTGATGGATAAAATAACATTCTGTGTTTAAACAATAGACTAAAGCAAGAAACTGATGTAAGCAAAGAACTTTTTTCTAAAAAGTAGTCCAATACTGGAGATAAATTGAATGCCTTTGGAAATGTGTCAGCTGACCTTTTTGATATTCAGTGTTAAATATAATTTGGCTCTCTGCACCTTAATTTACTTATAAGTCTCATCTCTGAGAAGCCAGTTAAAATGATGTTTTATGACATAAGGGATATATTTCAGGGGTCTCTCTGTAGTTCTTCACATCGCAGAAACAGCCTCACCATCTGGCACAATAACCTCTGCACATGTAGTCAAAGTACACAACTTTGCAGCAGCTGAGCAGAACAGTATGGGAAAGATTGCCTGACAGTTTTTCTAAGCAGATCTCAGAATCAGAGCATTAGTTTCTCACATTCAGGAGCACATCATTAAAATGAGTAATTGGGAATTAAATAAAAAGAAAAACTTGAACCACATGGCATCACCACTGTTACAAAGTATGAAAATACATTTACTTTTTAATTGGACTTTTACCGTCAATTTGAATTGTGGACATGTGATCCAAAATAGTCACAGCATGCCTACACGAATTGGCTAATGAGATGTCCGCTGACTGCTGAGCCCTTCAATTAATCAAATAGCTGAATACACTGAAGGTAGCTGAATATTCTTCTCCCTGGTAATATGTTAAAACCCAACATCATATCAGATATATTCACTAGAGACTAAAATCTGAGTTCATGTTGGGATAGCCTTCAAACAAAAAATGACATTCATTTAGTGATTCTAACATCTGCTTAATTATTTTTATTACCCTGCTACATCTTAGGAGTAATATACCAAGAACTTGACTTACAAAAGAAATTAACTTTAAGACAAAGAATGGCAGATTGGATCTATTGTTAAGACACCTGGGATAGAAGTGGGTTTAAATTCCAGCTCTGCCATTCTTTTCTGTTTGACCTTGGCCATGACATTTCGCTTTCTATCCTAGTTTTTCATACCTACTCAGTAGAGATTATTGGTATCACAGGACAAAAAAGTGGTGCAAATTTGCCTTTTAGAAAATTCAAGGTTCCTAAGATGATATCTAGCCCCTCCATTCCTACAGCAAGTTAGCAGGCATGGGATCCCTGTAAGAATGATGCTGTAAAATGATGACCTAAAAGACACCCAACACTTCAGAAATTCATAATGACAAGCTCCTATAATGAAGCAACTTCCCAACATTCACATATAAAAACATTCCTTCACATATGGAGAAACTGTTTGGATATCTTTCCAGAAAAAAAAGGACTACTATTGAGTATATTAATCTCTTTTGTCTCATTTTGTGGGTTTTTTTTCAGATACTTGTGTTTGTCTGTTGAATCCAAGCCTAGCCTCACTCCATGAACTGTCAGCAGAGACCATCTCTTCAGATACTTTCTCTTTTCAATACTACTGAGCTGCCAAACCAGCTTCCAGAAAAAACTGCAAATTAGTGGCTAGTATCATTACCATGATAACAGTGGTCTCAGCAAATTCTAGCAATCAAAACTGTAAAGGGAAAGGCAGAATTATGGTTTTGGGGGTTATTTGGGTTGGTTTTTTGTCTTTTTTTTTTTTTTCTCACAAAAGATACTATTAGCTAAATTTTATAGTAGCCTGCATTTTGCTGCATACAACTTTAGCATTTCTCCAGCCACCATGCAACAAGCCTTATGTTGTGGAACATTTCTTGTACTATTCTACAATGGTGCTCTGCTGGACACCTCTCAGAAGCAAATGAAAACCTTATGGCTGATGAGTCTTGTTTTTCCAGCTTTTGGGGCTCCTAGTCCCTCTTTTCAGCTTTACTTGTGATTGAGGGAGTTGACTTGCTGCAGCATTCCCAGCCTAAAAAAAAAAGCACTTAAAAAAAAATTAAGATAATAGTGCTGGCACCCCATTCAATATTGATCATCAATCATGACCCGGTGAAAAATTGTGGTGGACTGATGCTATCTGTTAGCTAAGTCACTACCCAGTCAGTCCCTCAGTCTCAGTCCAGAAGGATGGAGGACAAAGTCAGAATGACAAAAGCAAGAAAAACCTCACAGTCACAAGCTTACTAACTGGGGAGGGGGGAAGAGGCTGGAAGGGGAGAGAGGTGTGGGGGCAGAAAAGAAATAAAAATAAATAAAGCAATGCAAAGGCAATCACTCACCACTCTCACCACCAGGCCAATGTACAGCTAGTCTCTGAGCAGTGACTACTTCAGAAAAACTACCCTTCATTTTAATGCTGAACATGACTTTCTATGATATGGAGTATCCTTTTGGTCATTCACTATCCCAGCTGTGTCTCCTCCCAGACTTTTTCCCCATTGCAGCCTACTCACTAGGGTGCAAAGAAACATAGCTGGTCTTGACACTACGTAAGCGCTGTTCAGCAATAACCAAAACACTGATGTGTTATTAACACAGCTTTCTTCACAAATCTAAACCACAGCACCAAACAGGCTGCTTTGAAGAGAATTAACTCCATCCCAACCAGATCCAGGAATAAAATGAATGAGAGTGCAAATTCGCTGTTTGCTAGTATACCATATTGCATCTTGTATTTTTTAAACTCTTCTTGTGACGTTCTCCACAATCCTACAAAAGACATATCCTGTCTTCAGTCTTAAAAGAAAACTCTTCTTTATATCCCTCAGCATAATTTCAAAGTACAAAACATGAATATTTGCCAACTATTTCACTAAAATAATTTCAAAATAACAGTCTTTCTTTAGACATAGTTGAGGAAAAGTGCCTTTGTTTCAATGGGGAAACAAATAAACTGCTATTACTCAAATATCCTTTCAGCAATGAAATTCAGGATCCCTAAGAGAAAATTTATTCCAAGCTATGGGCTATACATCCTCTAGGTCCCACTCTTTAAAAATTTTGTAATCAAAATAATGATGAGACTTGCTGAAAACTCTTCTATTCTCCTGTATCAGTTGCTCAGCAAGTGTAAAGTGGCATTCCTCAGTCAATCTAATGAAGTCAGTATACTACAGCTGGAAAACTGGCTTTATTTGATTTTGCCTGCCGAAGTAGCAAAGTGGACATGAAATACTGCATTCTTCCCATACCAGCAATGGCAAAATTGAGTAACATAAGAAGTGTTCCCAAAAAATCTTTCAGAATGAGGAGGATATTGAGCTAAATTTACATGGCTACATGTAGGTCTGTGCACATAACCCAAAAGTTTTCATTGTGGCTGATGGAGATTTAGCATATACGATCAAGGGACCCTCAGGAAATTCTTCCTAAACTGAAATAGACGCCTATAAGTATTTGTGTTAGTCTGGTTGCTTTAGCCAAAGCTCTAGAAGAAAAACCCCTGATATTTCCTTCCCCATACAGATCCATTCTGTTATTAGAATATTTTAGGTTTCCAAAATGAGAGAAGATCCTAGGATTTTCCTAGTATTAGCTGTGCCTACCTCCAGATGATAATAAACAAGAGGCAGAGCTGCTGTACTGCATGGGCCACTCTGCAACAGTGTAGGGAAGATAAGGCCAGTGAACACTTCAGGGGTGTTTGGGAGACTGACTAGTGAAAAGACAGACAAAATAAGTTTAGGAATACAGCCTGTGATTCGGCTCAAGTTTATAAGGTAGATTGTTCTCCTAGTTTCTCTAGTTCATCTGTTTCCTACCAATTTGTTTCCTTTGACCTGTTAATATTAAAGTGTTACCCTGCAGCGCTGTGTCTGAACTTTTATATTTTTTTTTTTAAATCCTCACTCTGGCAGGAAAGGCTATTGATTTGACCTTCTTTGAAAGCAGATTTTCTTATTGTCACAGTTGATTTAGAGCTCCCCGTGATGTTTGGTTCCCCTCTTCTTTCCCTTATTGCAGATGAGAAAGCTTTCCGTTTGGAGACACTGACAAGTAGAGTTAATTTGCAGTTCCCAATAACTGACCATTTCTTAAAGACTAAGGATGTAGTTCACATCTAACTAGTCTTGCAAAAATTGCACAAGAGTAAACCAAATCAGATGAATGTATATTTCAAACCTCATTAAAGGGTTTTCATCACCAATTCTTCCTTAAGCTTGAAAAAATGCTTCACTTTCATTTATGTTGATGCAATTGGCTCAAGCTAATCGTATTTACTGGATGCTTTAGTACACAACTACTACACTCTCTATAGACTAACAGCTATAAATTTTGAAAAAGTTCTTTTGTTAAGAAGAATAAAAATTCCAAACCAGATCTGTTTTTCTTATCATTGCAATATAAGAAATCTATTACTTGTAATCTTGATTATACGGACTCTCATAAAAAACATGTTTGTATTCAATGACTACTATATGCTGCTTTTCTGCAATTTCCCATACACCTGTAATGAAACCTGGGACAAAAGTCATAGGCAATATGACTGAGAAAGTAGGAGCAAAATAAATAGACTGGAAAGAGTTAAACAGGAAAATAAAACCAGGACAAATACACAGATGTGCAACAGGAACACTAGGGGGAAAAAAGAGAAAAAAATATATCTTGAAGAAAGAAATGGTAACAAAATGAATAAAATGAGGAGAAAAAGTCTTGGGAAACTTTTAGAGGAAGAAAAAGAGATAGAAGAAGAAAGAAAAATGATTAATTAGCCTAACAGAATATAAAACACTGGCTAAAAT
>JAOEHY010023224.1:0-14263 GCA_025447955.1 Psilopsiagon aurifrons | reverse complement strand
TGTGGCTTTGAAGTAGGGTTGAGTTTGGGTTTTTTTTTCCTTTTTCCTTTTTTTTTTTTTTTTGAATTTTATTTTTTTTTTTTTTTTTTTTTTACTTCTATCTTGTAGTGCTTGTATTTAATGCTTTTAATGTTGCATTCTGAAGAACAGAAAGCCAAAATTAGTTCAAGGAAGAGGTGAATCTGTTGAATAGAAAACAATGTTAGCTATTTAATACAGTAACTTTGTTTGGGTGGTAGCAAAAGATAGTGAGTCAACGTGTAATAATTATTTTCCTGTTTGTGTTAGCACAGCCTTGTATTTTCACAGTTGTAATTAATGTCACTATTCAGGTGGAACTGTGAAAAGGCTGTACCAGCCAATTAAAATGGTAATAGGGCTTCAGGATCTATTTGTGATCATATTGATTTCTTTAATGGAAAGCTTCTCTGTGACCTTTTCAAAGCACACACTGTACTTTTACACCTTTATATGCTAGTCATGTAAACAGTATTTCAAATTGTCACTTGTAGGATTTTATAAATTGCCTACAGGATGACAAAAAAATACTGTGATTTTGTGGTAGAGCATTAGAGCACTGCTAGCAGATCATGAAAAGTGGCTCTGAAAGTCTTCTGGGAATCCTTATGGCAGAATGAAAATTGTAGTAGTGCAATTAGCAAAAGGAAGATGTCTCTTATTAAGACACAGGTGTTTGTTGTGGTGGAAACTTGTTTTTAAAATGTAAAATAGCTATAGCTATCAAAGAAAAATTTAGGATGTGAAGAAAAGTTCATGAAGTTTATACTCAGATTTTTCTGAGATGTGGAAAAAAGCAAGCACTACCGCTGAGTCTCTTACATCATAAAACATCAGGCATGGATTTCATTCCTCAGATATTCAGATGTGAGAAATGAAACTAAAGCAAAATTCCAAAGTGGAGTCCGAATTCTCTCAAGCTTTACAAATCTGAGCCTTCAGATAGAAACCAATGAGTAAGGTGTAATGGGAGTTGAATTTTCTGGAGAGAAAAATAACACTTGGGGAGGGGATTGTGTGAGTGTATTTTAATTGTAATGAAAAAAGGCTATGAAGCCTCATAAGGGTAGAAAAGTAATGTGCTGCTATTTTTACTGAATTGTAAGGGATTCCTTGGCACTCACTGGCAAAATATCAAATCATAATGTACAATTGTTGATGATTTAAAAATTAAACTTGATTCAGCCTATTTCAAGAGATAGTTTCCAGACATGTTTACGTTAGCCTTCATCTTACATGCCAAAATACATGTGTTGCGTTAGTGGTTATGCTGAACCTTGACAGCTTATAAAACAAGGAGAAAGCAAAAATAGGCATTAGTCTCACAATCCATTATTAGGGCAAGCACTGGATTGTACAAAATTTCTCAACCTACTCAGCCTGTTTAGACTGCATATCTGTGTAATCCTTTTGCAATTTACTCAAAATCTTTCTGCTGTCATGTACTCTATGGCATCTAGGTCTCTTGGCCTTTCGGCTACTCAGACTGCTATGCATGCTCTTTAACTGTGTGATTCTCAGTCAGATCCTGGATACTATTTGTCACGGTTTAAACCGAGTTGGCAAATCAGCCACACAGTTGCTCTCTCACTCCCCCTCCTTTCTCCCCCACAGCTCCTGCAGGGATGGGGAGGTTCTAGTGCTAGACCTTCCAGTTCACCACCTTACTGAGTTTTATTATGCTTTGAGTGTTTCTTTAATGCTGGAAGTGTTATTCCTGCATGCAGGGGAATAAATGGATACCTAACTGGACAGTATCTGCTGCGAGATTTGTTTGCCCTAGTGTTTCTGCTGCAGGTGCATGCTTGTGTGCTCAGCGGATGGTGATAGGAGCGAACCAGGTAGCTGGTTGTTATTTGGAAACATAGTCTGTGCATTGCTATCTCATTAGTTGGAGAGGCTATGGGATATTGGTGGTAACAGAAGTGGCTCTTCCCTCTGCAGGGCAGCTTTCTTTCATGTCTGATGGGTTGCCAAGACATCAGGTATGTTTTAATACACATTTCTTTTGCAGCAAGGGGACAAAAACCTAACCAGTAGGCCCAAATTTTGTCTTGCTCCCCATCGTGAGTGTTTTATGGGAAAGACTTCATTGGAGGCAACATTTCCTATACTTTCTTCTCCCCATACCAGGCAGAAGCAAATGAAGAAGCTGTGGTAGATGCCAGCCTGCTTTTCCCAAATAGTAGTACACCTGTCTGGTGCAGCATAGCTTTGTTGAAGCACATTTTCTGTGGGAGTGAATGCCTGAAGTTACACTTTTTGAGCAGAAAATGGCCCACAGAAGCCATTACACTTCTGGCCCAGCTTGTAAGAGATGGAGATAGGACTTCTTTTCTCTGATCTTACTGTAAGATCATATGGGCCTGTGTCAGTGTTCTGAGAAAGGTCAATCTAATTTGCTTTTTTGGTGTTGTAGTCTATCATGTAAAACAAACAGCATGCTGCTGTGCATCAGTGAAAATGGTCTTATAACTTTGTCAATATATGTTTCATTTGCTGGTGCAGGAAAGTGTGTGTGGACATACGGAAATGTAGGGATTATCAGGATAGGCTTGGGGAGCTGTTCAGCATGGCAGGCACAGCGGCTTATCCCTCCCACCCCTGCATAAACTAGTAGCTGTGTGGGTTTTGTCACAAAGGGGACTGCAGGGTACGTGGATGATGGTAAGACCAGAGCCTGGGAGCAAAGAGTAAATCCAAATTAAGCTGGTATGGTAGGCACAACCAAATTTTGAAAAATTTCAGAAATATTGGTTCAGTCCAATGTAAATCAAACTCTCTTACTTGAATATTCTGCTTGGCCTCATATCTTGCATTTTACCTAGCTTTAAGTCCAGATTTTTTGCTGAGAAGGTCATGATTTCCAGGCTGGATCAATTTCCCTTCATAAATTGTCTGATTTACATACATATGTGCTAAAATTCTAGGGTTTGCAACCATCACCTGTGTAAATCTTGTATCTGATAACTCTGCCCTACTCGAGGTAATACTAGTGGGTCCTTTCAAAGATGCCATCAGATCCACCACTGAAGACTTTCTTCTACTGCTTTCCAACTACTGATTGATTCCAACGGATTTAAACTCATGGTAACGTGCAGTGGTAACAGTACTTCCACACCCTTGCTTTGCATCCAAATGGGAAGCAGAGGAAAGCTAATGAACTGCACATTATTTTCTGGCAGCTCTCCACTTGTTTGTATGCCCTCTTTATAGTTCTTTCTGCATCAGTGGTCATTGATGATGGGCAGTTTACAGCAGAACTAAAGTACTCCAGAGCATCCTGAGTGGACAGCAGGTGCACTTTCTGTGGGAGATGTGGTGCATGGTCTTTGGTTTGGTGATATCATTCCACAGTTATGTGGCTTTGCTTAGCTCAAAAGATCTATTTGAGGCTATCTGAAAGAATCTCTAGATCCACACTACTGTTTTCCTTTGTATGCAGCTTATCACTGAAAATTTATGGTAACTCTTTGTAATAACTGAAGCACGAGTTGGCCAGACACCAGTCTGGTGAGCCACACTGTCAGTCAAGTAGAACTTCATTAAACTATCAGCTTCTGTTTTGAGTATTCCTATATGAAAACAGATTTTCTCTCCAATATTCACAAGTTTGACAGAGAGCAAAATATTTCCATTTCCCCCAGCAAACAGCTTGTCCTCATGTAATGACAGTTTTCCATCTGCAAGAACTGCCTTTTTGATACCACAAACCACCTGAGGTGAAAATGTAACTGACTTGCTTTTCTGTAAAACTGCCAAAGCTAAAATTATTTTGGCTGTAGCGAGAACTGTTTTCATGCCAGTGTTTTCTCCAACTTTGCTTAAAGTTACATACTTCTGGTTTTCTCAGAAGAATAGCTGTAGTGTATCTCTTGGCAAATTAGCTTATTTATTGTGAATTGAGACAGCAGTTTAATTTGTGAGTTTGGGTTTCATATTCACTGAAGAAAGCTGTGGTGTGTCAGATTATGCCTTGTCAGTACCTAAATCTGTGCTTCTAAATCACAGGTATGTCTAACTGAAAAGCAGACCCATTTCTAGAAATAAAGGGAAATGCAAACACCCATTTTCAGCTCCTTTTGAAGTCAAGGTATTTTGGTTTAGATTTATATAGATTTATGTGCCTAAATTTATGCATCAATTTCGAAAATATTTTGACCTGAAGAGTCACATATTAATTACAAATGTTCCAATTAGAGAGGAAGATATTTCCAGAGGAAGGAAAGGTGACATGAGAGAAAAAAAGATTAAAAAATATGTTTTCTTGAAAAAAAGAAATAAAATCTGCATCTTACTGTTGTCATGGTTTAAGCCCACCTAGTAACTCAATCATACAGCTGCTTGCTTACCCCCTTCTTCACCCCTCTCCCCAGGCAGGATGGGGAGGAGAATCTAAACAATGTAAAACACAGAGGTTGAGATAAGAACAGTTTAGTAACTACAGTAAAGTACAAGATAGTGATAATAGAAAGGATACCAACAATAACAATAATGATAAGAAGCAAGCGAAGAAATGAAAGATCAGAAAACACAAGTGATGCACAATACCATTGCACACCACTCACCAGCTGATACTGAGCCCAACCTGAGTAGCGTTTGGTTCATTCCAGGTGACTCCCCCCAGTTTATATACTGGGCATGATATTCTGTATTATGGAATACCCCTTTGGCTAGTTTGGGTCAAGTGTCCTGTCTCTGCTTCCTTCTGGCTTCCTGTACCCCTCCTCACTGGCAGAGCATGAGAGACTGACAAGTCCTTGATTCAGAGTAAGCATTACTTAGCAACACCTAAAATATAGGTTTGTGACCAGCATTGTTCTTAGACTAAAGCCAAAACACAGCATTTCACCAGCTACTAGGAAGAAAAAGAACTGTTACAGCTGAAACCACGACAAATGTTTTTACCAACATCATCTTTTGACAGACTCTGAAGACAATCTCAAGTATAATTATTTATTTTAAAATAATACAGTTTCATATGTGGTTAAAATTGACTTCTAACAGTGACTTATTTTTTTCCACACGCTGTGATTGTCCTTATATTGGCAGATATTTCATAAAAAACATTACTTGTCCCCACCTTGCCAGCATCCCAAAGGACATGTTGCATCATGTGTTACCTAGTTATCCTTTGTGTGTCTGTCCTAACTTTGGATAACAAGGAGCTTACAGGGTAGAATACAAGCCACAGAAACATTCAAGCTCCTTCATACTGTGTGACTTAAACTGATGACACTGCTAGAGAGTTTTCCTTCCATATCACCTGCAGATTTTGGAATATGTTGATGTTAAGCATCGCTTCTTCCTTACTGTGCATCCTGCTCATTCGTAGATATTTATGATTCCTTTATCCTGAACAACTCCACCTTTTTCTCCTGTTACCCATGACAGCATCTTAAAGGCTTCTGCTTAGTTCTGTTATTCCCCAGGAAGGTTATTATCCCTTAGAAAGCAAAGAGCAATGACTGCCCTTTCTGCTGCTGCACAGCTGCCTGTGCATTTCTTAAGCATACTGAATCCAATTTTATTTATGATGGGGAAGGTAAGAAGTGCATTCTGTAGTCCTGCCTTTTGGGATAGTCCCCAACCTCCTTCATGATCATGGAGGCATTGACAGGAGGAACGGAAGTCAAGGAATATTTTATCTGGTTCTTTACTGTTGGAAGGATGATTACTTTAATGAAGTTTTATGCAGTGTGATATATAAAGTGAGAAAAAGATGAATACAAGATACCCAAGTATTCAACACATTTGCTTCCTAGGGGAAAAATGTTTGTCCTAGTGAATATCAATAGCAGTGTGTCTGTTGATTTTTGCAGAGCTAAGAAGAATTTCAAAACGAAATAATAAGCCTTGGATTCCTATTTTGCTGGTTCTATTTGCATTACATCAAGTAACGGAGTATCAGCTTCAGCACAGTAGAAAAGCCAATCTATATGCTGACCAGCTGTGGACGCAGTAATTTGACAGCTCTTTAAGTCAACATTATTTTAAAATATTTTTAATCACGACAACATAAAAATAGCATGGATTATTACCCCCCTAAGAAATTAATGTAAAAATGTATAGAAGTGGGAGACAGTTAAAAAAAAAAAATGCTGCTGGAAGAGACCCCTTTTAACAATATGCAATAAAGCTTAACACTTTGACAGTTGAATAATCTTAAAATAATACAGTCCAATATAGTCCATCAACAACTATTTGGTACTAATAGTCCTAGAAAAATCACTACAATAACTCAAGTTATAACAGGCATTCAGAATTTCAAGATAAATCAGTGCAGTATTTTTTCATGATAAACATAGACCAATGTCAAATTGTGTCTTGACTTCTACTGAACCAATTAAATGTTCCAAAAATTAAAATATTTAGAAGAGAATATTTTTTCACAAATTAAAGAGACATATTCCACATATTGATGTGTATTATGTACATAAATCATCTTGAAAGTATTTTCAGTGCCACATTGGATATAAGCAAAGAGACATTACATTTGCAGTGTGAAAGAATTATTAGACTGCAGTTGCAGATTGGGGCTGTGAATTTTTTGATTCTGGCAGTAAATCATTTCAATAGAGATGGAATACAAAATGTTTCAAGCAAAACCTTTAGGGAAATGTATAGGCAGTGTCATTATACCCTTAAATGTTGTAAAAAAAATCCAGCCAAGAAAATAAAAAACCAAAAAGGTCCATCATGAAAAGCACAAACTTAATCTAGGATTTCTGCTGGAAATAGAATCGCTAAGGTATTACTACCAAAGTTTAAAGTTCGCAAGGTTTCTTCATTAGAGATGTAGGTCTAAATGACAGAACAATGATTCTGCATTTGCCTTGGAACCTAGTAATACACCAGAGAAGCTAAATGAAATAAATTTAGCATGATAATCCTTAAAAATTTATTTGTTTTAAACCAAATAAATTGATGCAGTTCAAACCTCAGTACACACCATTTATATCTCTTGCAGTAGTTGCTCCTCTGTTTCCTCAGTCTTACCTTAAAAAGGCTATGCTTGTTCCAGAATCAGAATTCAGAGGAAGATCAGTGTAGCTCTGAGTCAGAGTTGTGTGTGTATTTTCATAAAGGACATTATCAAAGTGGCACCTTTTTACCATCACAAAGTCTTGCTCTGACAATCTGTAATACTTGGTAGCAACAGAAATTTAATGTATTTATCACAGTTCCATCCCAGTCAATAAAAAATCTTCACAAATTGTTATAGCATGCAGTTCCAGATACATGTAGCCAGTCTATTGAGTAGCATTACAGCAATACTTAGTTTTGGAAGTGCCTCATGGAAATGTTGTAATTTGAAAGTCTCTCAAAGTGTCAGCACTGCAGTTGCATAGTTAAAAGTCCACTTGCTCAGTCTGTTTTCATGTTGGGCAAAATGACAAAATCATCCCTTATCTCTCTCCCTCTGGAATGGTTTAAATATTCATAAATGCATATTCTTCCAGGGGGCAATCCCCAGTCTCTAGGGAGAGATTTGGATGAAGTTGCTGTTTGGAACCTTGGATCATGGTCAAAGACTCAAGGCATCTTGAAACCCTCAGTCCTGTTGCTTTCTCCTTTACCAGTCTGTATCCATATGCTGTTGTAAATCTTTAATTTCTTCAGCCACAGATTACATCAATACAGACTTTGTAACTCTGAGGTTTACTTGCACATAATATCTGAAAATCACACAGCATTTTTTTTTTCTTATTACTGTCTTACAGTTTGCAGGGTAAAGTATCAAGGGTCATAATCACTGTTCTTTCCTTAAGAACTTTCATATTTCAATCCTTTTGTACTAGATAGATTAGAAATACTGAAAACTATGTGCTACAACACCTAAACCCAGACTTTACTGCAGGTAGCATGTGCTCCACTCTCTGGGCTTCACATGATGTGATGCAAAAATCAATCTGATCTTAGTAATCTTTTGTTCCGCGGGGTATCCTGTCAGGGTCAGTGACCTGAGAACAGAAGTCTGCTATGGGTACTTACAGTCATTTCAAATAAATCAGTGCCGTGATAGCTTTAGGGGATCTTTTTTGATCATTAGCACATGATTGTTTCATACCACCTCACTTCTTTGGCATATACCATAAACTTGAAGAAATTTTTGAGATTATCTTTCAAGGATTTTTCAGTATTAATTTTTCTGGCTAACTCCCTATCCACCCCCATGCCCTCTTACTGTCTTAAAAGCTTTATTTTACTATAGCTAAATAAAAGTAAAACTGGAATGGAATACTTATTCCAAGACTGTTGAAAAAACACCTGTAAAATTGCTGTTAGAAATTTTACCTCCTTTGTGTTTTTCAGATCTTGTCCTACATTACAGTACTGGCAGTCACAGTTTACATTGTGAAAGCCTATCAGTGACCTAAGAAATGTATTAAAGGTTATCTGATGGCTTTTTCTGTCTCATTCTCATGTCAATTACAGTTGGGGAGTTTTTCAGATACTCGAGAAATATTTCAGTCATGCTATTTTTTTTGTAATTAGCAGATTGGTGTGGGAGTACGTCATTGGGACATAGTGATGCTTCCTGCATCCTATATATGCAGGAGGAAATGTTTTTGAGTGTAAACAGCAGCTTTTTGGAATGGATTTTGCAGCTGTGAAGTGACAAGGTATCAAAGAACTTCAGTAATTTCATGTTGTTTATTTCATGTAGGTTTCACATATTACAGAAGTATTTTCCATTAACTGGATAGTCATTACAAGGGTTTAAAACAAAACTCTGGGCATGTTCAACAAAGTATGTATTCTTTTTACCTACCATTGAAGAGTAGGTAAAGATTTTCATACATGCAAGTTGGCTCAATATTCCAATAAGTAAATTATTTTTTTCTTAGCAAGTACACACCTTGTAATTTCTGTTTTGGACAAACTGCAAATACATAGGGCCATCCTCTCAACTGGTGAAAAAAGTATAATTTGTAAGGAATTCACATCCATGAATTAGCATGTTCTAGTTGTCTATTTGCCCATACTCCCAGAAATCTCAATATCCAGATGAAAATACTTTCACTGGTACCAATTTGTGTACCTAACAGGAGACTAAAAAATGGAGTTATCTGCAAAAAAAGATGCCTAATGCTTCAGGGCCAGAGTAAGAAACAATAATAGGGAATGCAAGCTCTCAGGGACCTTAAATATGAGCATCTATTTTCATCCTAATTCAGAAGAAGCAAAGCCTGAGTGCTCCAGTATACTTTGTGTTTCCTGTTCAGTTCTGAATATTGGATGCATTAATTTGCCTATTAATACAATGGAAATTGCCTAGTATTTGTCTGGAATTGTTAGAGTGATAGATACATTAGTATACAAGGATTAAGTGTCTGCCTTCAAATCAAGGTGTAGAGGCCTCACAAGTAGAGGGAGTTTTGCATTTTTTACAGAATGTCTGAAGATTTACGGTTGACAACATCCACCTGTGTTGCTGGTGGCATTCCTTCTTCATTACTAGATCATAACCAAATAATTAGTATTCTCCAATTGCTTCTTCTGGCTTTAAGAGCTGTGTAGCTGAGGTCCATGTAGGTGGAAGAGGATGGAGATGAGTTGTTCTCCCAGAAACGGCAGCTTGCCACAGCGAGAGCTGCCTGCAAATGGCAGTGCCTACTAGAGGAGCTAAAATCAAGAGGTTGTTGGGGACTGTGGCAGCAAGAGAGGATACAGCTGTGAGGCCTTGCCAGCAGAGAAATATGACTACCTTTAGACCTGCCAGACAAGAAGCAGTAGAGGACTAATTAAAAAAGACCTCAGGAACTACAGAGAGTCTAAAAATCCATAGGCATGACTAGAGACCCTCATTCTCATACTAACCCTCAAGAAAGATGTCTTAAGTGTCAGACTGTTGGGTGCTATGCTGAGAGGGAAGATGCTGCTAAAATGCTTCTAAAATACCATTTCCTTGGCTGGGTTCCATAGCCAAATTAGCAGATGGGACCTAGAAGGCAGCTGCCAGCTCTTCCCTACATACACATTATAGCATACACATTTTTATTTTCATATGATCCAAAAGGTATTTTTCCTTCTGTATAACACCTCTATACCTCTAATGAACAGTGATACATTATGGACATTAGGGATAGGTAACAAGCACCAGAAACATAAATCTATTCATACTTGTATCCCTGCAGAAGCAGAACTCTACATCTTACAGGAATTTCTCATAAATTTTGGCAGTTCACAAAACCAGCCTTTTTGGCATTTTAACATATTCTTGTGTACAGCCCTGCAACAGAATAAAGGCAATAGAGAAAATAGCTGTGCTGCAATTCACATTGGGTCTTCAGTGTGCTTTCAGCTTACTGGTCCCTTACTGAAAGGGACCACAGGAATGTTCAGAGTATGATCCCTAATGCTATGAGATAATTTACATTTCTTCGTTAATATAAGTGAAGACCTTTTTCTATAGCAGTAGGACTATTTATGACCACAACAGTTCACTTTTCGTGGTGAACACATTTGGGGTCTTGGCAAGTTCTACTAAATACAGATATCCTGTAAAAAGGTTCAGCCTTGACTCTAGTCTGTTAAAAAAGAATGTTATGGGAACAGATGGTGTAGCTCTTTATTTTGCTTTTGCTGCTTCAGTGGAAGGTTCAGAAACTCTTTACTTTTTTGAAGAACTGTACATTTTGGTGGGAGTGCTAGGTAAGCTTGTACTGTGTGCTTGGCTTTTAATACATGAAATGGTATGGAAAAGATGGACCTATTAGGTAAAATACTAAGTCCTTCATGAGTCTGTCTTTTTATCTCATCTCCTCTTTACTCTTTTTCTACAAAAAAGAATAAGCGACAACCACTTATGATTGTTTTGCTAAATATTTAACTGTTTCTCTCAAGTATACTTAGTATAATATAATATGAATGTCAACACCCTCGCCTATTTTTAGCATAGGTTGAATTGTAGGTTGCTTGTTTCTTATGTCTTCTGGAAGGTATGGTGTCACATTGTGGGTTAAATCAATAATAGGTGCTGTTATAGTTCTTGGAAGAACCTACTCAAAGTACTGAAAATGTGTATTATCAGGAGAAATAGCAGCATCTTCAAACAGAAAAGGAATTGTGCTTTTAAGAAATTAATATGAAATACCTTAAATGAATCTCTGTGCAAAACACTGGGTGCATGGTTCCCTGCAGGAGTTAACTTCTGAGAAAGAGAAGGGTGATGGGACCCATATAGGGCTGGGGTATACAGTGAGCACCAGGTACATTCCTGAATTAGCAGATCTGTATGAATATTTCAGTCACAGGGCTGCAATTAAGCTGTGTTCCTGGGCTGTTAACCTGTGTCCTTGTTAGACTCAGCATACAGTTTGAATTGCAGTGTGCTCCAGTTTAGGAGAGTTTTTATGCATGTTTTAAATCAGTCTTTATTTAGGAGGTTTAAATCCTATTCATTTCAGTGAGAATAAAGTGTGTGATTTAGTATTCTTACAGCCTACAGTTCTAATTGTTGAAAATAGTTATTAAAGGAGGTTGCATTCCTTATGTTAACGTTATTTTGTGATAAAGTACAATTAAAATCAAGAATTATTAAGAGATATTATTACACTTCAGTACTACAAGTGAAAGATGTGGAATAAGCTGTATTAACTGAAATTACAAGAGAAGAATGGTAAGTGGAAACAGCAAAGTATTTTCGTTTTGAAACAGAATTATTCACAGCAAAGTATGTTTCTCTTATACTTGCTAGCTACCTGCTTTTGAGGGTGTGCATATATATTTTTTAAATCATTTCATAGAGACAGGTAGGCAACTAATTTTTTCCTAAATTAGCTATATAGTGTTTTAAGTAGGAAAGCGTGATTTCTATCTCAGTTTTAATTTTTTGCTGTTGAGATGAAACTGCTTCAGAACAAGGTAATATTCTAAACCAAGAAGCAAAAGTCTTTCATTGGTTTGGTGCTTTTTTTGTTTGTTTGTTATTGGGTTATTTTTATTAATATTAATAGCATATATAAATTTGGGTGAAATAAAATAAATAATATGTGATATTTGCAAAATGCAATATTCTGCAGTAGTCTGAATTTCTAGAAAAGCATTTGGATCTAAGAAAAAATTTTTCATAGGAGAAGGGCAGGAGGACTAATGGTCTGTTTGATATCTTTAGTTAAGCAGCAGGGTACATTTAAACACACAATGCTGTTATTTTTTATGTGTGGATATTAAATCAAATTGAAAATCAGTAGATTTAAAAAAAATGCATGTATTATTAGAAAAGTTTTCCTCTATACACATGCATCCAGTTTTAGGTTACACTGTCTTTATTACTTTCAGTGAGTGCTATTCCATGAAAGAAATTCCAGGCACATTGTAATTCAGTTATATTTTTTTTATTTGATTTCAAGGCTCAAATGTTTCTATACATAGTATGATAAAAAAGTTTTGTTATTCTACCCTAACAGCATGACTTCCATGACAGCAAAGCAGTTCTCAGAATGGATGGTGTTACCCTGCTCTTTCAGTGGAAGAGTGGGTGTAATGTTTGGTAAAATTTCTTACTGGGGTTTCAGTTAAATAGTAAAATATAGGATGTTTTATTCTATTCTTCTACTGATTTGACCCCTGTGTGTGAATATCATTTATATACACATTCAGTACAGGTACAGAAGTAGTGCGTTATTTTTTCCCAACAGTCTTCAGCTTTATATGCTAATGAACTATTTTAAATTATGTCCCATAACTGTACATACAAAATGAAGGGAACTGTATTTTTAACGGCATTTTGTACAAGAAATATATTTTTCAATCCATCCATCTTTTGTACACATCCTGGTATTCATGAAAAGTGACATTCCATATTTGAGGGGAAAAAAAAAATCCCTTCTCACATTACTTCCTATGCAGCAACCCTTCATGACAAGTAGCGAACTAACACTAGAGCTTCATGGAAATTAATGTGCAGGCTTGATTTGGGTCCCTCTGTATTTATATATATTGTGAAATTTTCTCCCATTTTCCCTAGGTAAAGCACAATTTTGAATCAAAGCTTTTCCGCCATAAAGAAGGTTACGACATCCATTATAGATTGAAAACTTCAAAATGAAAAAAAAAAAATCATTAATGTTTTTTGGACGCTTGACCAGTTGTCTTGAAATTATGGGAAATTGTCCTTATTCTTCAAGATAAGCTAGAGTTTTACAAATACAAAGCCAGTCTAAAGATAATGCAGGGAGAGATATGGAAATTAAAATGTCAGATGTATTTAGCAGTGTGTCTGTAATAAGTCCATTCTCTGATTAAATTCTGAGCAGTTAGAGCTTTGTGTGTTCAACATGCTTTTAGGCCAGATTTATGACATTATGAGAAAATGACCAAATTAAGAGCCAAACCCAAGATTGTTATGTGTACTTTAATTAGTGTTTCTTTCTTGAAAGCCCTATGATACTAGTAAGTACTTAAATATTCTCAATCCACTCTAGATCTGTAAAACTCAGGCACTGAAGAGAGAAACTAGGAACCTTTAATGGTCTTTTAAAACTTTATATAAATCACCAGGCTCGTAACTGAGTGTAAAATATATCTAAGATCCTTGGAGTCTGATCCTGATATTTTAATAACAGAAGTGATTGGCAATAACTGTTGCAGGACTGCTTTGGGAACTGAGCAATCCGTAGTCACTTTACTGGTGTATAGGGTTGACTGACCTGCAAGAGAAGTTAGGAAATTCTCATTTTCTCTTGATCGCTCAGTATTTACAACCAGGCTTTGGTTTTCTTAGTGATCTTTAATGTTGATCAAAGGATAAGAAATGTGAATCATGATGATAAACTGGCTACATCTGAACGAAGTCGTATTTCATGAATGCAAGGTAAAATCTTGTTCTGTGGTGTCTCCTCAGTTCATTGACTTCATTGAAGTGAATGGTGGACATTGCAGCATTGGCAGTTTTCAAACACAAGGGACAGAAAATCATCAAGAAAAATACTGACAAGACTTAAAGTTGAGAAAAATCAGTAGGATTTTTTTTTTCTCTTTTCCTTTCGATTTATGAAAGGAAAAATGAATAGGCAACATTCCTTTTTTCTTTAACATCCATATCATTGAATTGCGGTTTTGCTAGTTTTTCTTGCATATGAGCTACAGTTAAAAGTTTGTATTTCTAGCTGTGAGCATTAAAAACAAAACAGGCTTTGTAATGATATTTTTTCCACCTGTGTCATGGTTTAGGCTGTAAATCAGCCACGCAGTTTGTTCACTCACTTCCCCCTTTTTCTTCCCTCTGCTCCTGGAG
>JAOEHY010023222.1:12500-25834 GCA_025447955.1 Psilopsiagon aurifrons | reverse complement strand
GGACACAGGGGCTTGGAGCAACTGCTCCAGTGGAAGGTGTCCCTGCCTGTGGCAGGGGTTGGAGCTGGAGGAGCTTTGAGGTCCCTTCAACCCAAACCAGGCTGGGATTTGTGATTTACCCTTTTGGGATGGGGGGGTGCATCTCTGCAGCCCACACCACGGCTCCCCCCACCCTGAGACAAGCTCAGTGCTGCACTGGTGGATGCTGCAACAGAAGCTGGGCTCATGCCAATATAAACCACAATCAATGATCCTATTATTAACGAGCTTTCTCCACCTGGGCTTAATTTCACAGGCAGCTGCTTATCATCCAGTTCAGTTCTAGTAGCTCAAATCCTCATCCCCCTCACAAGAAGGCACGGAGATGCTGGACCATATCTGTGCTAATATCCACAGGTGGATATCCATAATCCATCTCCCTCAAGACCAAACCTACGCACAGCCCCAAGTTCAACCCAAGGGGGAAGCCACAAGCCCCAGTTAATCAAGGCACTGGGGAAAGCAGCTGGAGTGATTACAGTACAGCAGAAAGACATCTGGAGCTCCTGTATTAATATTCCATGAGAAAACAGCTGGAGCAGTCACAGCACACTGAGAACAGCTGAAGCAATTAGAGCTGGAAAAGAAAGCATCAGGAGCGTGAAGTTGGGTGTCCCCGGTCGAGCAGGCTCAGGGTTGGGGATGCACAAAGTGCTGATGTGCAGAAAAAGGTGCCAAATTCAGGCTTTAGAGATGAAACCGGGACCCGCAGATGGTCCCAGCTCCATTCCAGCTGTGCAGGCTTTGCTGTCCAGCCCGGGAAAACAGGAGCGATGAGCATCGAGGACACAAAGCCGCATGTTGCACTGGGTCCCGAATCAAGGCAAGTCCCATGCAGGGGGATTTCATGGCAAGCTTCTCCTTGGGAATCATCCAAGGGGCTGGATCCTTTGCAATTATCAGTTCTTCCACCTTAATCACTGATTCTTGATGCTAAGAAGTGCTCTGGAGATTAATTACCTCTTGCTTAGCAGTTTGTGCTGGTGACACAGAGAGCCAGGGATGCTCCAGCAGTTAGGTCGCAATGGCTCCTTGCACCCTATGGAAGCTCCAACAGCTGCTTCTTTCCACAGAGCAGGATGAGACCCCTCACCCCACTGTCCGCAGCACCTTTTGGGGCTGCCCAGCTGTCCTTGAAGGCCAAGTCACCATGGCATGGGAAGGAGATGCTGACGGATCAGCAAAGAGGATGTGATGAGCATGAGGAGTCATCAGCAGGGAGCTGCCAGCCCTGGATGTGGCCCATCGTTGACGGATGGTGCTGGGGACACGGAGCCAGCTCTGCCCTGTAGCTCCTGTTGTGTTCCATGGATCTCCAGAGCCCAAAATGACCTCAGCACTCTGCTGATGGGGAGCCAGCGACCACGGTGCAGGGTCAGGTCAGGCCTGGGGGATGACTCCAGTGCTCCCAGCTCCAGTACATCCTCACAGGGAAGGGCTGGGCAGGGGCAAGAGATGGCAAACCCAGGAGTCCTGGAGCAACCCTGGAACCTCCAGTGAGGACATCAGCCCTGCTCAGGTGGCAGCAGTGGGGACACAGCCCCAGGACACAGCAAGTGCAGGGAGAAGAGAAAGAGCTCAGCTCTTCAGGAGCTATATTGCTGGTAAATAACCAGCAAACCAGTGCCAGACACCCTGCACCAACTCACACTCATCCACAGAGCTTGCTTAACAACCCAAACCCATCTAAGAGCAAACCCAACGAAGGAAGAGCACGGGGGAAGCTGAGCAAAGCTGCACCGGGCTCTGGTTAACAGCAGAATGAAGCAATGCTGAATTAATCAGGGACCAAGCAGATAAAAGATGTTACCTCAGTGCAGAGCATTAATTGTTTTAATTGTTATTATTATCGCTGCCAGGCTTTGGTTCCACACTAAGGGATGAGCAAGGATGACTCGTGCTGGGAGGAGCTGCCCATCACCCAGCTCTTGCACCCACCATCAGACCAGGCACAGTAAAACACTCTGCTCCGAGGACAAGGGCAGTGTTTCTGCAGTGACATCCCCATCCCTGTCCCCTTGTCCCCCCATGTCACTCCAAACAGTCAGCATTTCCCATCCCCAGCCACATCGTGCCCCTTTCTCTTGCCTGCCTGGGGCTGCAATGGCCTTTGCCCCTCCCTGTTAAGCACAATGGTCACAGGAGATATTCCCATCATGCCCCTGGCCGAGAACCGAGGATGTGCACCATGCCATGGGAAACACCTCAGCAGCTCATCAGCCATTGAGCCCCATTTCTGGGGATGATCATAGATTCATGGAATGGTTTGGGTTAGAAAGCACCTTAAAGCTCATTCAATTTCAACCCCCTGCCATGGGCAGGGACACCTTCCACTAGAGCAGCTTGCTCCAAGCGCCATCCACCCTGGCCTTGAACACTGCCAGCGATGGGGATGCACCTCCCTGAGCAGACTCACCATCCTCATCCGTTTGGAATACCACTTCCTTGCCTTCCTTGCGACCCTCAGGGTTGGAGAGGATGAGCTTGACGTGGATGTTCTTGTAAGGGAGCAGATTCTTGATGGTGTAGCGGTTGGCATTGCGCTCCATCTTCACGCACTCCTGGAAGGTTTGGTTGTGGCCGGTGCCCACGAAATAGCGGTAGCAGAGGGAGACGGTGTAGGTGTGACACCGGGTCAGGTTGTAGCCCAGCGGCTCCCACTGCAGCGTCAGCTGCCGGGACTGGATCTCGGAGAAAGCCAGGCCTTTGGGGGCCCGCATGGGCTCTGTGGAGAGCAGGGATGGGGAGAGGTGAATGACAGAAAAACATCTCATGTATTATCAAGGAAAACCCTTTTACAGCACAGAAACAAGAACATAGAATCCCAGACTGGTTTGGGTTGGAAGGCACCTTAAAGCTCATCCAGTTCCAACCCCCTGCCACAGTGGAGCATCCGCACCACAAACAGCCCCTAATAACCAGACAAACATGCCTGCATGATGGGAGCCCTCACATTTTCATCAAGCCCATGTCAGGCTCTTGAAAGGACAGAGACCAAGTGCCATTGCTGGGAAGGAGTTTAATTAGCTCTAATTGGCGTGAACAGGAGGACTCAGCTTTAATGAGGAGCCAGCGGTGCACACACATGCGGGTGGTTTGGGTTAATGGCAGGAAACACCTCTCCACAGCAGAGGCTGGTGGGAAGGACACTGAGAGGGATGGAGAGGCTTTGTCCAGGTGATTCCCCCGGGATTTGCAGGCTGGAGGAGCCGGGGCAGCTCAGGGCTGCATGAGACTTCAGCAACCTCAGCAGATGCTCCTGCAGGTCCCGATGCCCTCAGGGACCATGCGAAACCCCAGTTGGTTTTGGAGGGACAAGCACAGCAAGAGGCACACAGCCCCTTTAAGCACATCTGGCACTACCAAAACCCACAAACCCTCAGCTGTGATGCCTCTGTACAGGCTGATAATGCTGGTTCAGTATCCAGCCTCATCCATGCCCCCTGCTACCCTCCAGCCATGACCACAGCGTGGGTTTAGTTAGTGGTCCCTCCGGAGATACAGCCATTGAAAAGTCAATTCAAGGTGGATCCATTGGAGCAGGGATGCTTCAAGCTCCCCGACTGCACCAGCAAACACCTTCAGCATCCGTCCAGCCCCAACCATGCTCCCTGCCTGGGGCTTGGGGTGACACAGGACCTTGCCTAAGGCTTAAGGATGCGCTGTGGGACCCACCTGCACACTTGGTGCGGCTGATGAGGGGGGGCCCTGGTTTGCCGGTGCCCCCCTCGCCAGGCCGGGTGAGCAGGACGCTGATCTCGTACTCTGTGTCGGGGTCCAAGTGCCAGAGCTTGTAGGTCTGCATGTTGACAGCGTGGACCTCCGACCAGGGCCCCGAGGTCATGCGGTACTCGATCTCCTTGCGCACGATGGGGCCGTCGCCGATGATGGAGTTGGTGTTGAGCTGGATGATGAGGTACGTGGAGCCAGCCCGGAGCAGCTGAGGGGGTGCAATGGGTGTTGGGGGCTCTGGAAGAGAGCAGAGAAGGGGTAAACAGAGCATCCCCCTCCACAGCATCTCCAGACATGGAATCATAGAATCACATGGTTTGGGTTGGAAGGGACCTTAAAGCTCATCCCATTCCAACCCCCTGCTATGGGCAGGGACACCTTCCACTAGAGCACCTTGCTCCAACCCCTATCCGACCTGGCCAACAGCAAAGTATGGGAGGGCACCATCCGGTCTTTAGCTTCTCATGCCCTCCATTACTTTTAGTAAGGCTTTAACAGCTGCAATAGGGTTTTATCTGATCAAAACATAATTATCTGTCTAAGATACACTGCCCAGCGTGGTGCTGCACAGTTTCACCATCATTAATTAATTCCCATCTACTGCAATCAAAAATAAACAGTCTGAGGCCACCAAGGAGGGGAATTTCCTTGGTTTATGCTGAACCATCCACATGTAGCAACTCACTTGCAGCAAGAAACCTCAATCCCACCACCCCGAGCATCCTTCCTCTTCCCCTGCAGACAGCGGGGCAGCCATAGCCCATCCACGGCAGCGCTGGGCAGCAGCAAAGTCACCCACCTTTCACAATGAGCTCGGCGAAGTTGGAGACACCAGCGCCACGGCTGGACTGGGTGACACAGCGGTAGAGGTCCTGCTCCTCCTTGGACACCTCATCCAGCTGGAATGTGGCCAGGAAGCGCCGGTGGCTGATGTGCTTCACCGAGGCGGCGGGGACCACCTCGCCGCTCTGCCTCTGCCCCGTGAGGAGACACAAGGGGTCACCAAGAGGCATCCAGAGCCACCAAACACATCCCAATGGATGGTGGCTTAAAAGGGAGGAGCGAAATGCCCTTCTCCCCACTGCCCTGCAGGGATTTCTCCCAAAGGGAAAGCACAGAAGATGCTGCAGAAGTGATGGAGACGCTGCTTTCACCACTGCTGCTGCTCACCTGCATGAGGAACCTCTCGGCCTCGGCAGCTTTGCCAGCAGCCACGCACTGGAAGGTGGCATTCTGTCCAGCATTGACCTCCACATCACCCAGGCGGGAGAAATGAGGAGCTTTGGCTGCCAAGGAGAGGGGACAAAGCGGCTGAGCCCTACGGGGACCCCCAGCAGCACTGCTGCAAGAGTCCTGCCACAGCCCAAAAACCCACACAGGATGCCAGGCCAGGAGCCGAGCTCTGGGCAGGCTTCATCCCCATCCTCGCAACCCAGCTTGGAGGCTGGAATTTGTTCCTGGCCCCATACAAGAGCCAGTGTCGCAGGAAGGGAAGCAGCCTTCCCCTCCAGCATCCCACCACCATCCAGGCTATGGGGTTGATAGAGGGGGCAAGTCTCCTACCCCAGCCTGGAAGAAATAAGGCATGAATGATAACAGCCAACATACTGGGACTGCCTGGGATTCCAGCCCCGGGTGGCCCCCCTCAACGGGGACATTCAGGCCACAAGTTCAGCCTGCTCTTCTCCAGGGTTTCAGAAGAACAGAAGCTGTTGGAGCTGGTAAGGACGGGGAGGGAAGAAGCAGCCTCAGAGGTACCCCAGGAGACGGAGCTCCATCAGCCCAGGTGACAAGAAGACATCCAAGTGCCACCCGGCTGCACGATGGCATTAACCCAGCAGCAGCCCCCCCACCGCAACCCACCCTTCGATCCCATTCCCCCGGCACTCACAGCACGGATAATTCAGGAGCAAAATATCATCCAAGCCGAGATAACCCCTGCGCTCAGTGGAGACCACAGCTTCAAAGAGGACCTGCAGCACCAAACACAGCGGTCACCCATTGCCGGGGGGTCCGGGTGATGCAAGGGGGGGCTTTGCTGGGGCTCACCTGGTATTCATTGGGCCAGAACAAGCTGACAGCCAACTCTGCCTGGTGCCACTGCCGCCCATGGGAGCCGGAGGCATTCCAGACCGCACTGCCCACCGGGCCCCCCGTCACCCGCACGTAGGCACTGAGGGTGCCAGGGCTGTGGCCGTCCCGGCTGTACATGAAGTAGCTGAACTGGAGGCAATGGGTGTCATTCTCGCTCAGCGCCTGGAAAAGGAGGTGAGCTTTCTGGCCCGGGGCGTGCTGCGAGGAGTTCACCATCAGGTAGGAGCCTGTGGGGGAAGGAGAAGAGGGGAGCGCATGGAGTACTCCCCATTCTGCATCTCCTGAGCTTTGCCAGCAGGGATGGAGAACGTGGAGGATGCAGGACTGCAAAGATGCGCAGGACCCAGCAGCAATGCTCAGGTCCCACTGAGTACCGGTCCACGCCAGCCCATGGGAGCATGCAGAACAAGAGCAAGCGACCAGGAGGGAGACAGCGTCGGATCCTTATTTGGGCAGCAGCACACCACCAAACCAGGACCTGACCAAGTGGATGAGGAGGGAAGAATCAGACCCACTGCCTCCAGGGTAAGAAGCTGGGGTCAGTAACAGCTTCGATGCCACTGGAGCCCCTCTGCCTGCTTTCCTTTAAAGCTCACAGCTTCAGCTGCATCAACGCTCCGGTCCCCAGCCGGGCCCCAGCTGCTTCATTTCCATTCCCATTGCCTCGTATCATTTACCACGCAGTTGTCGCTGAGTTTAAACTGTGCTCAGCAGGCGCTCGCAGGGAGGGGAATGCACTCATCAGCCTGACAAGCAGCAGCACCACAGCTCTCCGGGATACCAGCTCCAGACCTGGCTCCCCACCACCAGCATCCCCTGGTACCCCACCTCCCATCACCCAAACCCACCAGCAACAAAACCAGGAGTCACGGTGCTACCCCAAAGCTGTACTTTCAGGGCAGGCAGGATGAAAAGCCCAAAGGCTGCACCCTTCTGGCCCTGCATCCTCCATTCCAAGCAGTTCAGAGGCAGGAATCCCAGCTCATTGTGGCAGCTCCCAACATGGCAATGGGGCCAGGACACAGGGCAGATGGGAAGCTGCTCCACCAAACCCTTCCCATCACCAAAGGCAAGGGGATTATTAATACCTCTTCCATTTTAATAACAGCAGAAACTGTAAGTAACAAAGCTGGGCCATTTATTCAAGTCTACCATTGTTTTCCTGACAGTAGAAGCTTCATTATTAATAGCTTTCACCACCAGCTAATTTAAACTAAGCCATGTGCCTTCCTCCCTTCGGCTCCCAGTGAGCAGCACCAAGAAAAACCCAATAAAGGTCGTGGGGAATCATAGGGAGCACCCATCCATCCCCTCACCCATTTGGGAGCGACATCTGGGATGACCCCAAAATACCCCTCCAGGCTGCCAGGGGGGAGACTGAGATGAGCTCTGAGGCACAAGTTCTTCCCTGTGAGGGTGCTGAGGCCCTGGCATTGCCCAGAGGAGCTGTGGCTGCCCCATCCCTGGCAGTGCTCAAGGCCAGGTTGGACACAGGGGCTTGGAGCAACTGCTCTATGGAAGGTGTCCCTGCCCATGGAAGGGGGCTGGAGCTGGAGGAGCTTTAAGGTCCCTTCCAACACAAACCTAACACACACAGACCCTTCCTCCTGCCCTCCCTTCACAACCAACACGCCAGAAGACCAACACAGAGAGACCAAGGCTAAAATTAAACCACTGATGAGCTATTTGAGAAGACGTGAGAAAGTTCTTTAAGGTCAGCACGGACACACATGGCTGGCGATCCACCCAGACATCAGGCAGCTGGCAGGGCTTCCCCACACTGTTTTCCCCCCTTACTTTTCTTCCCAGTGCTGCTGCATTGGAAAAAGGAGGATCCCACCACTCACTTCTGTGCTAATTATATCCTCCTCCACCATAAACAACTGTTCCAGCTTCAAGCCAGGGTATGGGCTGGGGTTGGTTTACTGCAGGAGAAGCAGAGGTACCAGTGCTGAGGCGCTGCATCCTCCACAGGAGCATCCCATGGCCCAGACAAATCCTCCTTGCAGAGAGGCAGCTGGGAATTCCAAACCCCACTGTCAGCCCCTGGGATTGTTCCCGGTGCAGTGAAGGGGTTTGGTTGCTTTGTTTAATGCACCCCAATGAAAGGACAGCAGAGCCCTGCCTGGGTGCTCCCCCCAGCAGCAATGGGGTGTCCCAGCCCTGCTGCAGCCCAGAGCCAGGGAGGACCAGGCAGGAACGCTCCCAGCCCCTTGGGGACTGCTGCACAATCACTGCTGAGGCTGTTTCCGAGCCCTATCCCTATGTTGGCATTGCCAGAAAAAATCTGATCCACAAATCATGACGGGGGAAAATCCTTCCCAAACCTCCCACGAAATGGGAGCTGTAGAAACAGCCCCAGGGTGTTCCCCGCTTGAGACTTCAAACCAAAGGATGGGATTCAGCACACATCAACCTGTGCTTCGCTCCTTAAAGCCTTCCTCTGATCCTCAACTGAGCTCAGTTTGAATGAAGATGCAGGTGCGAGGGAGCTGTCGCCCCCCTTCATCCCCACAAGTAACAAGTCAGCCCCTCTGCATCCCCCCCAGCTCAGCTGCACCAACGAGTTAATGCAGTTTTCAGGTGTGCTTTTAGAGAAGAGCCCAAGTGCCCTGTGGAGAAAGAGAAAAAGACTCAAAAAGCACTAAATAACATCTCAATCAAGCAAATGAAAAGAGAAACAAGTCCCAGCGATGTTCCCTAAGGAAAAACCATCAATTTGCGAAGCAGAAGTCAATGACGATGAGGGTTGAGCTGCAAAATAAGCCCAGGGGGGCTGTGAACAGAAAGCCTGGTACACCCCTCCCTGCACGTCCTCACACGGGGTCTCCAGCTGGATTTTCCCACTTGTGGGATCATCAGCTCTTCCTTGGGATTCAAATCAGGTCTTCGAGGATAACCTCCAATAATCTTGGCCATGATAAATGAGTTCCAAAGGATCTCCTCTCCCGCTTCAGGCTCAAAGCTGAGCTTGAACCATCACCTCGCCCTTCCCACGGGTCCTGCCTGCATCCCTCTAGGAAAAACCCAAAGCAGGAACAGGAGCCTGGCCCTGCCTCAATGAGTTCTTCCTCCTCCAAAACTACAGAGAGATAAAACCACAATCCCAAACAATACTCCTCTTGCCATTAGGAGCAGCAGAAGACAGGCTGACAGGCAGAGGGTGGCTCTGTCAGCCGAGGGGTGCCAGGGGAGCAGGTCTTGAGCCCTGCAGCATCTGCCTCCAGGCAATCCCAGCGCAAGATGAAGCCCAGCAGTGCCTCCTCCTGTGCTGGCTTCTTCTCAGCGTGCCGTGGGAATGGGGTACCTGCTTCCCACTTGTGCACCAAGCCCCATCTCCCAGCGGAGCCCCAGCACCAAGAGCCACAGACCGCAGTAATTCCCCTCTCGGAGCCAAGAATGAAGCTGAATTTGCCAAGGTTTTATGGGTTATGCAGCAGGAGCTGGTTGGGAAGTGATGCTGGAGCTATTGGCCGAAGGAATGACTCCTCGGAGGGGATGGAGGGACAGCAGAGCTCATTGGGATGGGGATAAGGGCTTGGTCACAGCCTGCACCGAGGCTTTCTGCCAGTTTCTCCCAATCCAACTCATCTCCTCTGGATTTCCACATGTGAATTCAATCAGCAGCAAGAAAAGGTTCCTGCACCTCCAGGGAAGAACCTGGAGCTCCATAGGGCATCCTTGTCCTCCAAGGGACACCCTGGATCTCTGCAGGGATGAGCAGGGCTTCCACAAGGGTAGATATTGCATAGCCCCACATCAACCTGAAGGCAGGTATGGATCAGCCTGGCACACAGAAGTGATGCTTGGAGGAGAGCAGGAGCAAAATGCACCCAAAGGACCCAGGGAGAGTTATTTTGGTGCAGATGCAGTGATGGTGCAGCCTCATTTGCCTGCTTTACCTGGCTCCTTGCAGCTGCTCCTTGATGAAACAACCACTAAATCACTTCAAAGGATGAAACCATCACAATTGCAATGTGGGAGACACCCATCCATTGTCTATGGGTATAAGAAAGACAAGTCCAGAGGGGAAGAAAAGGGGTAAAAGCCCCATAACCAAAGAAGAAAGCAAAAAGCAAGAGGGATGGAAAGGTAGAGGCAGGTGGCCGGCAGCCAGCATCCGCTCCAATAAATCCTACGCTCCTTGAAACTGGCTGATCTCCAAGAAAAACTCATTTTAATCTAAGACCACGAGACTCCTTTGGAAAGTGCTCCCTGGAGAGGCCCAGGGATGCGAAATACGCCTCATCCACCAAGCTGCTGGGGGGGGACCAGCTTGAGATAAGGCTGCAGGAGCCTTTACCCACACCAGGGTGAAGCGGCACCAAAACAGGGTTCCTGCACCCACTGAGTGCCCCAGGACCAGGAGCAGACAGTCCCTGCCTGGTATCAGGAGAGCTATCGGGATGAGCATCCCTTTGGGTGTCACTGCCAATCAGCACCAGGGATGGGTGCCCTTCCCTGCGGCTGGAGCCTGCAATGCTCCATGCTTCCAGCATCCAACCTGGGATGGTCACATTCACATCGAGTTAAACTGCATTCATTTAAACCCTCAAAACCATGGTTATTTCCTCATGCCGCCCCTTTCCACCCAACCCTTCCATCCCCCAGGCTTTGAACTCAGGCAGTTTGTGTGCTATTAAATTACAGCTGAAAACCAAGCAGAAAACCCAACTAATTACACATTTCAGACTCTCCATCATGAGCCACCTCAATCCTCAGCTCTGATTCCCTCCTCACAGCCCTGGGAAACCTCCCCCAGGACACACAGGAATTAGGATAGCTCCATTTAAAGCAATTATCCGGGAAATCATCAAGGGAGGAGCAGTCCTAGAGGCAAAGTAAGGGCTGTTCCCCCTCACCCTGCACCAGCACAGGCAAGAAAGGAAAAGGCAATGGAAAGAGGAGAAGGTGAAGGAAGAGGAAGGGTAGTGGAGGGGAAAAGCCAAATTAAGCCCTGGCATGAACAAGGCACAAGATAAACAGCTGGAGGCAGGTCAGTGGAGCAGAAAAGAGTTTTCTATTAAGCAGTTAATGTTTTAATGAGGAAAAAAGTCATCTTTACTCTCAAGTTCTACACCGGCTCTCCCCACCAGCAGCATGGGACCTGCTCGCCTCCAGGCTGGAGAGGAGCCAGAGCGCTGGGACCAGGCAGACCCAGACCCGAGCAGCATCTCGAGCCCAGGGCATCTCTTAGAGCAAACGGGCACCAACACAACGGGATCACAGTGAGGAACGAAGAGTAAGCAAAGCCCCAAATGCCACCCAGGCACGATGCCCACCTCATGGGAGAAAGGCAGCTCCCCCCATGGCTCTGCTCCCCCCGCCTGGACCCAGAAATAACAAAAACTGGTTGAAAAGCAATGAGATGAAAAAGAGAAAAGAAAAGGGGAAAGAAAAGAGTCCATTTGCATTTTCCTCCTTGCAGCTCCTGAGCCTTCAGATGCCTCCAACTCGCAGCCGCAGCCTTTCCCGCACTCGCAAAAGCCAGAAACACATTTTGTCCTCCTTTCCACACCTCCAGAGATGGGAATCTCTCACGAGCCAGTGAAAGCAGCACGAGCCCCCAGAGCAGAGCTGCTCCGGCCCTCGCAGCATCTCCATGGCCTCCTCTGGACTCGCACCAACAGCTCTGCGTCCCTCGTGCTGAGGCCCCCAGAGCTGAACGCGGTGCTCCGGGTACTGCGCTGTTACACCCCAGCGGCAGCGACCCACATCCCCTGTCCCCAAGGGCTACGCAGCATCCTGCTGAGGACTGACACAGCTCATCACAGCCAAGGACAAGTCAAGGCTAAACCACTGCAGGGATTAAACCAGGAGCAGCCACGGGGTGGGCATGGGGCATAGGACCCTGGGGCACGGAGGGGGACCAGGACTCACCGTGGGGCAGGTCAGCCGTCAGATGTGGCACCATGTAGCTGCGGATGAGCTCCCACCCGAAGTCATCGTCCTCCCCATGGCTGTACTCGCACTGGTTCAGGTCTCCATCCTCCTCAAAGGTGCAGCCAGCTGTAGAGACAGACACCATCAGCACCACTGAGACCCCACTGCACGGCTGGTCCCTCCCGAAAGCGCTGCTGGGATGTGTGCAGCATCCCCAAAACACAGGGGGACCTCAGGCATCCCTCTACCTGCATCTGCAATGAGGTTATGGTCCATCTGCTGCTAATCCCCCCGTTCTCCCATGCAGTTCCCCCACCAGTGAAACAAGCTGGCAGGTCTCAATTCCCATGCTCCGCCATGGGAGCAGGATGCAGCTCCCAGCTTCGCTTCCCAGGGGCCAGCCACAGAACGAGGGATTTCTCCCAAGAAACAGGTACTCGACTGTGGCACAAGGATTTGTGGTTCACCTTTGGGTCCACTCTTTGGGGGTCTGTCCATGGCCTGACACAACAACAGCAGGTCACAAGCAGGACCTGCAGCAATCACAGCCCCACTGAACCCCCCCCCCAAGCTGTGGGCTGGCGCTTCTGAGAGCACTTCATCTATCAGGGGGCTGGGTTTTATCTGCAAGGTGCTTGACTGAGCACTGAGAATGGGAGTTAATGCCAAGAGGCCATTCGTCCCCATGTGGACCAACGCGACACAGAGACAGCACATTGCGATGCCAACCAGCCCCGCATCCTGCATCCAGCCCCGTATCCCACATCCTTATCTGTCACCCCCCATGCTGCATCCCCGGCCAGCTTTGCCACGGGGCCACTCAGGGCTGGTTCATTAACACTGACCTATTATTCCATTAAACCCACAGATTACAGGAGGAGCAGGGCACCAGCACTAATTCATACAAGCCCCTGGGCTGACGAGGGCAAGAAAGCCCTGAGCAAGCAGAACAAACAAAGGCAAATATCCCCCTAATGGGCCCGCATGAAAGCAGAGCAGGGCCAGGGGATTATTTCTCCTGTTTTTTTCCTGGTTTATCCCCAAATTACATCAGTAATTCCCCACCACCACCTGGGGATTTGCCAGTTAATGGCCCCATTGCTGCCGGCACGGGTTGTGCTTCGCCGAGGTGGGGGATGCTCGGATGCGTCACTTCTGCAAACACGAGTCCAAACACCGCAGAAAAGCTTGTAAAATGCCCAGAAAATGATGATTCCCCGCAATTTCGCAAGTAAGAACGTATTTGGGGCTCCTTCCCCCTCCCTTTACACTCATTTCTTAAAGCACAAGGGCACACTCCAGCTCCATCACTAAGCTCATGGAATGATCTGGGTTGGAAAGGACCTTAAAAGTCACCAAGTTCCAACCCCCCAGAAAGTTGTTTTTTCTTCTTCTTGGAAGCACAAGAAGCTTCCTTTTAACAAATTCTCTCCTATTCACATGCCTGGAGGCACCAAGACATCACAGCTTTCCTAAACTCCTTCCCGAAATGGAGCGTCTGCCCAGCCCACATGCGGATGTGCCCCCGCACCGTCCTGAGACACTCCAGATTTGAGTGTGAAACTTGGCTCTGATTCCTAATGGGA
>JAOEHY010023222.1:0-12400 GCA_025447955.1 Psilopsiagon aurifrons | reverse complement strand
CCCCCCCCCCCCCCCCCCCCCCCCCCCCCCCCCCCCCCCCCAAGCACAAATCTGTCAAAATTTTCCAGCAAGGAAAGGGAAGAAAATAAAAGAAATCCAAATAAAACAGTGTCAGGAACCAAGCACCAAACGAGAGGAAAAAAAAAAACCCCAAGTGTTTCTTTCCAAGTTCTGCTGAAATGGGATATTCTGGGACAGAGGAATTTGTTCTTAGCGTTGGGTTTTTTGGTGTGAGAAACCAAAGTGGAGACAAACAGCGTTCCAGGCTGGCAGAGCCCCGTTTCCCAGGGAAAAGCGATTCCTCTGCCCCCAATAAACCATTCCCTGCCACTGATGGCATCAGAGGCAATGAAACCTCCTTCTCCTGGGCTGCATCTCCACCACCTGCATCCCACTGCCACCCCCAGCACAGCGCCTGGCACCATCCGGTCCCGTGCCTCAGTTTCCCCACTGCTCCATCACTCCAAGCCCGGATCTTTGGCCACCTCCAAGATGATTCTCAGGCTCCAGAAGCTTAAAATGCAATTACATGGAGTAGATCTTCTGCTGATGGAGGTGCAGCTGGCCGAGCTGATCCATCTCCTTCCTTGGACAGGTTTATTGTTATGGCTTTTCCCAGCATGAGCCCTCCCCCCATCCACACTGTGAAACGAAGGCAGCTCCACCTCACCAACAAATTTGGCTATGATTTGTATACACAGGGGAAAAAATAAGCAGCATTTTGCAGAACCTCAGTTTCCATGAGCTATGGGATGCTTTTGGCACCATCCCTCCCCATCCCAAGGGCAGGGCTGCGAGAAGCTTGACCTCCAGCCCCTTCTCCTTCCCCATCACAAGATTAAGAGGGACGTAAAGATTAACACTTGAGCAGTTAAACGCCAGCATCCCAGCTCTAGAGGTGAAGTCAGAGGGGTTAAACCCAGAGCAGCTTTCAAAGTGTTTGTGACCTGCAACATCCATCTGCAGCAATGGGGATGCTTATACCCACGCTAAGAGCTAATGGCAGCAGGATGGGGTCTGTGGCACTGCTCCAGGTCTGGATGTGCCCTAAAAATCACCAGGCAGAAACAAGGAGCCCCCAGTTCCCAGCCCTTGTGCTGGCTGGAGGCCAGGCTAACAGCAGCTCCGGGCAGTGTGATGAAGGCTGTGAGCGCAGGAGGTGCAATGTGAGCGCAAAGGCAGCTATAAATACTGCTGGGGGTGTGATGGTGTGCTCCTGGCAGGGTGATGCATCCGAGAGGATGCCTGAACACCCCAAACCACCTAAACCCAGAGCCTGCCCCAATGCATGACAAGGATCCAGTGCTAAGGATGAGCTGGACCCCATTCAACACCCCACTCCAAACCCTTGTGGCACCTTGGCATGCCTAGGCAGAGGGGAGCAGAGGGATGAGCACTAACACAGGGGTTAAACACCAGATGGACCAATACTTCTGAAATAGAAAGTAAAAAGAGGTGGCTTGAGGAGTTTGCCAGGGAGATCGGTACCAGTGCTGCTCAGCATCCTCCCTGGGTACTAGTGCCACCCAGCATCGCTCCTGGGTACCACTGCCACCCAGCATCCCTCCTGGGTACCACTGCAGTGCCAGGCAAAGGGAAGCAGAAATGTGAGCAATAATATGGGGGTTAAACACCAGATGGACCAATTTTTCTTGTCAAAGAACAAAAAAGAGAGGAGGGTTAATGCATTCACCAGGGATAAGGATGCTGGTGCTGCTCAGCATCCCCTGGGTACCACTGCCACCCAGCATCCCTCTCCCTGGGGCTGGAGAGGAGGAAAACCTAGGAGGGGAGAGGAGGAATGAAGGATTCACAAAGAAGAGGGAGGAAAAGGAAGCCCAAGCAACCAAGCACAATGGAGGGCATTTCATTAAATCTCCGTGGCCACTGAGGAATGTGGCCGCCTGCCTATCAGCCCACTCCGCGCTCTTTCATCCCCCGGATCCATGCTTCTCTTGCTTCAAAGTTAATTACATACTTAAACCTTTTCTGTTTAACCTCCTGCACCATGGGACATGCTCCATGGGCTTCTCTTTGCTTTTATTGAGCAGCCTTGAAAAGGCTTCAGTGGTAAAGGGCAGCCTGACACCACCCACGATGGGCTCACGGTATCCCACCAGAGTAAAGACATTGCACCATTCAGAGCATCATCTGACGGGGATGCTACAGCAATAACATGTCCCAGAGTGGGAAGGCTTTATTAAGAAAGGGTTTATATCCAAACTTTAGCAAGTATGGGCTCCCAAGAGCTATGGCAGGCATCCAGGACTCCCAGTCCAACACGAAGCAAAGCCAATCAATGGGGAAAAGCCCGTTTTGCTCCCATCTTGGCTTAGCCAGGACTGGATTATCCCCATGGTCATCCTCAGGGTGCAGCTTGTGGACAAAAGCCCCAAGCACACTGTGCTATGCAGGCACCAGCCAGGAAAGCTAACACAGGTGAGCTTTTGGAATCAGGATTCATGTTTCATCCCTGGGCTTTTCCAGCAGCTCCTGCTCCCGCATCCCAGGTAATTATCAGGAGGAAATCAGGATTCGGGTACCCATACAACATGGGTCACTCCAGCAGCCAAACACCCCCCACAGAGAAACAGGGCAACAACCCATCATGTGAGCACACCGAGATGTGGCAGGGGTTGAGTCTCCCAAATCCAGAGTTTTCCCAGGAGCAGGGATGGAGCCGGAGGATACACAAAGTCACAGAGCCCTGGACTACCAAACCTAAGACCTCTCAATGCGCATCGGATGCCCTATTCCTGCACCAAAGGATAAATGGTTAATGCCACTGCTGCATGCGAGGAAACTGAGGCACGGAGGTGCTTTGGTAAAGTCCCATAACACCAGCATCCCTTTGCTGGGATGCTGCTGAGATGCCATCCCTTTCCCAGCACCCCTGTGGAGCAGAGCCAGCCTCCCACCTCCCAGATCCCGGCTGCTATTTAAAGGTGATTTCCTCGGCACACTCCTACGGGAATGCGCCCTGGGAAGGAAACAGTGGGAGCTGCTTTCCTCCGGGCGCCAGCAGACACGGGGGATAGGGAACACATACTGCAAATGAGATTTACTTCTTATCCAACAACATCTCGTACGTACCATACCACAGGCTCCCGGGCAAGGTTATTAATGGATATGGGATCAGAAACTGCGTTCCTATCTGCACCGGGATCAGACTTCCAAAGGGAATGATGCTACAGGACTCACAGCCCCAAGCAAACCAGGACGCAGAGCGGATCCTGCACTGCAGCATCGCCCACCGATGGAGAGCCCTCCACATTGGGCATCCCACCAGCTCCATGCCAACCCCAAACACGTTGGGATTTCAGTCTCATCAGTGGGAAAATCTCTTCTGGTCCAAGCAAGGAGGAGCTAAATCCCCCCTCAGCTGCACTTTGCACACTCAAAGGGCAACAGGCACCTCAAAGTGGGTTTGTGACAGAGACTACAATAAACACCCTCCCTGCACTCTCTGCTCCCCACTTCCGTAAGACAGAAATGTCTGAGAGGAAAAACACCAAATTCCTGGCCCTGCCAAAAGCTGATTAGAAGAATATGGAAAGCAGCTCCATTAGAATTCTCCCCAGTAGTTTGTTTTGCTTCTCCAAATCATTTTAAATATTGCATTTAATAGAAAAATAATTTGCTCAGCTGTAAGAAACATCAATTTGCAACTTGAAGCCTTGTATATTAGCCAAAAGAAGCTAATGTGTAAACATTAGCAGCTCCAATAGCACATGGGGTTTAGCCAATGCAATTCCAGGGAGAGAGCAGCCAGATATTAAGATGGAGGATTTGCATAATAAGTCACTTATGCCTGATAACCTCTGTGTTTGGAAAGCATGGGACAAGGAGAACAATATCCATCTACCAGCAGCTACCAAAGACATAAATCTCCCTCTTCTCGCCTGCTAAAGACTCTTTATTGCTTCTACCTGTAGATTCCCATGGAGGTGTTAAAGCTCCTGCAGTAAGAACCCAGGCCCAGAAGCCTCCAAAGGACCTTTGGCATGAGGACAGGGTGGAACTGGGAGATGCGGATGCGTTACAGGCATTCCCAACCCTGAGGGGAGCAAATATGAGCAGGAAAATACCAACCTTGAAGGGTTTGCAATGCCACGGGGCCACTTTGAGCATGGGCAAGGACCAGGTGCTTCAGGCAACCCCTCGCCATGAAGATGCATCTAAAAGTAATGGGGGGATAACTGATCTTGCTTGCCAGAGTCCTTCCTCGGGGCACATCCAGCTGCAAAATGCACCTCCCCTTCCCTCCCCCCCCCAAAAAGCAGCTCCCACAGGGATCAGCACAGCCAGGACCAGGGTGCTGCATCACCTCAATGATGCAGTCAGGCATCGCACCCCCGCAGCTGCTCTGCAATGATGCTGTGGGGCACAAGCCAAGAGGTTCCAGCCCCATGGCTGAGGTGCATACGTGCATTTAACACCACATCCAAGTGCTGTCCCTGCACAGCACCAGGATCTGGCCAGCGCTGGTCCCCTGGGAAGGACCAGTATCACTCCTCTGTTATTCACACCCAGGTCCTGCAGCTCAGGAGCCCCCCTGGGACTGCCCGACAAGGAGGCCACTAACCTGCAACACAAGTGCTTTAATAATGAACCATCACTTAATTGACATCCTCAGGGCTGCCTCTTCGACTCCATACAAAGGAAAACAAGGCAGGCCTTTGGAAACCTCCAACCTGCTGGTATCGATCGCTCACTGTGCAATTACAGCTCCTGGGCTATGGAGTGACCTGGAACCCCGGGGGGAAAATGGTAAAAAAGGGGGGGAAATACTAAAAGAAATTAAAAAGAGGGGGAAGAAACCTCATTTCTGTCCCCTGGCTCCTTTATCACCACGAGGTCTCCATGGCTATGCCGGAAGCTAACGACCATCCATGCCTATGGACCCAGAGAGGCCAGGACCGTGAGCCCCAAGGATGAATTGGTGCTTTGGGGGGATCCCTGAGGACACGCGGATGGTCCCTGGTACAAGTTCAGGCAGGGAAAGCAGCTGCCCCGTGACACAGCAGCAGCACCACCCCAGCCCCGAGGGGCTCCAACAGCAGCTGCAGAAATCATGGGGAAAACCAAGTTTTCCAAATTAAACCCATTTTGCAGGGGAGAAAGATGGGGGGAAACCTTCCATCGCGTCCCCCCCCCCACAGCCTCCCTCTCTGGGTACCACCTCTGTGGTGATGGATGCAGGAGCAACGCGCGCCGGTGGGCTAATCCTCCCGTGATGGAGCGGGTGCCAGCACACGGGGCCGCAGGGAGCAGCTCGCCTGGGTTATTTATGGCCTTTCAAGGCAGAAAACGGAGCCACTTGCATTATCAAAGAGCCCTCACGTGGCAAAAGCAGCAGCGACAGAGCCACCCGGTCCTCGCCGTGCCCAGCATCCGCTCCCCAGCCCTGGACGGAGGTCAGGATGCGAGGAAGAGGAGCGAGGAGGAAGCGAAAGGCAGAGCAGGAGCAGGTCTAGCGCAATGCAAAATCAACCCTCAGAGCCCCTTTGTGCCCAGGGAGCCCCTGTCATGGCTCTGGAGAAGGAGTGCTGGATGAAAGCAGGCACCCTATGGCCAGGCAAAGGGGGGGATACAACCACCCAAGCCCCAAAACCCCATCAGCAAGTTCAGTTCATCCATCCTTGAGACTGGGTTAAAACCCAGCAGCTCCAGCAAACTCATCTCAGGGTCTCCATCAGCATCCCAGTGCCACCCATAGGTTATTAACTGCTCAGACCATTCCCCCAGCGCCCTGGGGGCAGACACCTATGCAGACATCGGGTACAAGAGCAGCGGCACTTGGGGATAGCACATTGTAAATCCAGAGCTGCAGAAGCCTGCGGATGCCTTTCCTCACCAGCTTATTTATTGCTTTTAATACCTCCCCTCGTCGCTGGCAGCACCAGGTTTGCTTTGCAGATGCTGAAACCAAACCAAATCAAATCTCCCTTTTTTTGCCCCCAGAAAGCTGCTCTAAGTCTGCCCAAACCCCCTTTGTTTCCATAGGCCCTACAAAATCCCAGCAGAGATGCAGGCAGACACCAGCCCCTGCCTGCTCTGCCTGTAAGGGTGAGCAGGCAGGAGCATGGTTCCAGCCGGGATGCTGCCGCGCTGCCGAGACCTGGCAGACTCAGTGCACGGAAACAACGGGCTTGAATCCATGCTCCCAACAGCAAAACCTTCAGGCTGATCACCCGAAGACGAACTTGTGGCCAACAGCCTGATGCAGGATGGATTCATGGATGGTGCTGGCAGCCGAGAGGGGGAATCCATGGGTCCATCCATCCCGATTCCCTCCTCTCCATCCCGGTTGCTCCAATACCTGCTCCCCAGCAGCACCCCAAGCCCCCTTCCCCAACCCACCAAGGCAAGGGAAGGCATCGCCCTCCCTCTGAGCCAGGAACCCCCTTCCAAAGCTGGATTTCCAGCAAGCCCAATGCAGCACCCACACTGCATTCCCTGCGGGAAGCTCGGGACATTCCATCCTACAGGGAAAGGAAAACCACTGCCAAGCAGCGAGCACACAGGGGAGGGGGGCTGACCTGCAGCATCCTCACTAAAACCACCAGGATTACACTGATTATCATGGAATGGTTTGTGTTGGAAAGGACCTTAAACTCATCCAGTTCCAACACCTTCCATAGAGCAGGGTGCTCCAACCCCTGCGTCCAACCTGGCCTTGAACACTGCAGGGATGGGGCAGCCACAGCTTCTCTGGGCACCCTGTGCCAGCGCCTCCTCACAGGGAAGAACTGGGATGTATCCTCCCCCAGCCAGGTCCCTGCTCTCATCCCCAACAGAACACAGCGATCAAGGCAGGAGACAGCGCTTCGCACAGAGCCAGACACGATGAGCAGCAGCTCCCCAGGCAGGAGCCCAGGTGAGAGATGAAACGGGAAGTTCAGCTAATGAAAAGAGAACTAGGCCAACACAGATGCGCTGCTTCGGTTTGATACTGTCAGGATCCGAGGAAAGCAGCCTGCTTCCTGGATGCAGAAAAAAAATCAATGGGATGTAAGCACTCAGGAGACAGCAGAAAACACGGTCAAAAGCAAGCAGAAATAGGAAAGTCCTCGGGGAAAAACCTGGCTGGGCAGTGGCCAAACCTGCATCACATCCCACGGAGAGAGGACCGAGCTTGACAAAGGAGGGGGACTTTAAAAGTCAACCCTGCGCTGCTCCTTCCTCATAAACACCCTGGAAAGCTTCAGCACCCACCTCCATGGGTGCCCCATTGCCACCAGACCCACAGAAGAAGGGACTTTGGGGTGACCAGGGACCACCCACCCCTGCTAATCCCATGACCCCAGTTCAAGCACTTAGCCATGATGCGAGGAGCATTCATTGTGCCAAGCACATGTGCTGATGGGCAGGGATGCGCTGTGGAGGGGTTAGAAGCTGTGCATGCCCCAGGCCCTGGCACTTTAGGATGTGTGGGGGTGCCCTGCCCCACGACAGATCCCTATCCCCATGAGAGGGCTGCCAGCTGCAGGGGAAAGGCTTCAGAGGAGACACCATCCTTGGGTGGATCTGCAGGGACCTGCTGCCCAGGTTTTAAACACCCCACTGCTGAATGCTCCCCCATCACAGCTCAAGATGTGGGGGGAACTGAGGCATCAGGGTACACAGCATGGGACAGGGAGGAGGATGCACCCTAAAGAGCCCTTCAGAGCATCCCCAAACCACAGGCGCTCCATTGACACCTCCAAATCCATCCAAGCAACGAAACGCAGTTTGTCCATAGTCCATCCTTCCGCCTGTCTTCACCTCCATAAGCAAGCGGCCACGATGCTCCATCGCCTCTGGGCCATCAGAGAAAAAGCCATTTCCATCATCCCCCCTCAGGCAGCAAGAGGACCCCCGGGCAGCATCCCAAAGATGAGGCTCTGCACTAGGGAAGTGGCTGGGCTGCAGCACTGCATCTCCTGTTCCAGCCTGGCCTCTGCTCCGATGGTGACATCCTGCTCCCAGGGACCCATGCAGCAGCCGATGGGGCAATTGCAGAGTGAAGCACCTTGAGCAGAGCTCCACCGCTGGGCTGATTGGGCTCATTAGGCTGCAGGTCTCCAACATGAAGCACGCACAGGGCTCCAGTGCCCAGCGGCTCATGTCCACACACTGTCATCTGCAGCCACCCCAAGCGGCCACAGGGACAGTGGCCTCATTAAGACACATCAGGTCACCACCAACCCCTGGTCCTGTCCTGGGAGAGCTCCGAGCATCTCAAGCCGAACGCTGCATCCACAACCCTGATTAGTTTAATGATGGCAAGACAAGGCTGATCCCTGGAAGTGCTCACACACTGTGTACAAGAGGCCCTCAGTGCAATGGGTTGGTGGTGGCCATGGCAGTGCTGGGGTAAAGATCGATCTTAATGATCTTAAAGGTCTTTTCCAACCTACGTGATTATATATTCTTTGATCTCCGGAGGAGGAGGTCTAGGAAATCAAAGCTGCCTACTGGCCTATATAGGGCTTCCAGACAAAGAAGGCTCCCAGTACCCAGCATGGGGAAGGAAGGACCCCCTGCCAGCCCCATGCAGCCCCAGGGAGCCCTGCACCAACACAATCACTTTGTCATGGGCGATTCTCCGATGGTTTTTAAGCCAAATCAAATAAAACACAGTAAGAAAACAGTGTAAGACAAAACCACCCTGAGATTTGCCCTGGCTGCAACGCATCCAGCTGCAGTGAGGGGACATGAGGGGTGCCAAGCACCCACCAAGCCTCCCCAGCTCCTGTCTCAACATCTGGAGCCCTTTGGGGCTGCAGGAAGGTGAGGATACCCAAACTTATGGCCAGACCAATGAGGAGACTCTTTCCAGCTGTGAGTCTGACAGGGAAGGAGAGGAGGAAACCACACACCAGGACCCCACTAAACCCCAAACTGCAGGAGCATCACCCTCCCTGGACTCCCACTGCAGCCCCACCATTGCCTCAGAGCTGCCCTGGCACCCTGATGGATGGTTCCCCATGGGAACAGCCCCATGGGGCAGCTTTGCTGTCCTGCTCCCACAGTGGGGCAGAGCATCAGCATCCAGATGTGGGGCCTGGCAGAGGTCCACAGGGACAGCCCCATCCTCACAGAGCTCGATAATCCACACCTGCGTTTGATCTCCAGATGGGAGACACTGGGGTGCAAAGAGCTCCTTAAACCTATAGGAAACCCATGGGCTACCCCAGGATATCTGTACCCCCACCATCAGCACCCTGGCTGCAAAGCAGGGCTGTAACATCCCAGGCAGGGCCTGGAGGAGCATAAAAGCAGCCAGGGGATGAGCTGAAAACGCTCATCCAGGAAGCAGGAACAACACTGCTGGCTTTAAAACGTGAGACAGGGCCCATGTCCCCAGGACCCCTCTAGGCATGGAGGCCGGCATCCCCTCTCCTCCATCCCATCACTCATCCGCATCCATCTCATCACCCATCCACATCCATCCCGGCACAGGGAAAAAGCAGCAGCAGCCTCTGCCAGGCCACCTGCAGCGGAAAGGAAAAGCTCCATCTCCAGGACTTATTTATTTTAAGGCTGCCAAGGAGGAGGCAATTGGCTCCGGGGGAATAATTGCTGGGGATCCTCCTTATCCCAGAGGAGAAAGCCTCAGTTTCCCCACGTTCAAGTGGGTTTCTCCAGCTTGGAATGGGAGGGTGAGATCCAAAGCAAACCCCAAGCTGCCTTCAGGGAGAAGAGGTTTGGGAATCCTGACATTTAATCATGCGGTAACTAAAGGTTCCCAGACATGTCTAATAAGACAATTATAGTGAATGTTAATAATAGATTATTAAAAAGCTTATTTATGGAGGTTTAAGCAGGCAGATGGCAGAGATGTGTGGATAAGGCTCCCGGAGCCTGCGCTGCCTCCCAGCTCCAAGCGTGCAGCAGGGATTTACCTGCCTCTGCCTCACCATCTCCTTGTGTTTAACCCTCGCATGGCTGCTAAAAGCAAAGCAGCAAATCCCAGGAAAGGATTTGTATGGGATGCTTTGGGCTCGGAGCCCCTCTGCAGAGCGAGGATGGGGTGATGGGTTGTATGCAATGGAAAACTTCCATCCAAGGGGAAACCAGCGTCAAGAGCCAGCAGGGAGACTGTCGCAGCCAGAGCCACCAACGAGCATCTGCCTTTGTCTTCCAGGAGGTGTCTCTGCTTCCCCTCTTCTTCCTGCTGGGCTTTGCTCTGGGAAAGCTCCCAAAGAAGCCAGAATGGGGCTGGTTTGCCTTCGTTTGGATAATAAAGGGAAAAATGTGCAGTTTGAGCCAGGAGGTGACTCATCAGGATCCCTGTTCCCAAAACCAGACCAGGGCAGCTCCAAACACCCACAGGCAACACATGAAACAGGAGTTCTGGAGCAAGAAGAGGGCAAAACCAGCAAATGCAACAGTGAGTCTTGGTGCGGAGTTAAAAGAGGCACTGCCACCTTCCAATGCGGATCTCTGATATGGAGCCAGAGGGACAGGTCCATCCAGGAGCATCAGCATCACCCAGAGCATCCCTATCACTTGGAGCACCCCTAAACTCTTCTTCACCCTCTCAGATGATAAAGACCCACCATGCTTCAGTGCATGGAGAGAGGCCACTGGAGAGCCAAGGGCTTGAGAGCTGGAAGCCTCTGCCCTGGTCACATCAATGGGATTCTCCGGAGCATCCACATGCAGGAGCCTAAGGGGTGTTTGCACTGTCTGGATGCTTCAGGAAAGGCCATGGCATTAACAACACACACATAGGAGCAAGGGAGAGAAAGAGACTCTTCCCTGGCAGAACAAGCAGGGAGGGGAAAAACATCCAAGCCTGAAAACAAGCAGCCAAGGAGAACGCAATGCCAGATGGGGTGAGGAGGAACGAAAATGCCCATCGGCAGCCAGGTGGAGGGAAAGAAACGCCGGGAAGAGCAGGATCAGGCACCCGAGCACACAGAGTGCACAAAACTGATCCCAGCAGCAGCACCCCACTGCCTGGGGACAGCCCCCGCATGTGGGGGTACGCAGACCCAGCATCCCGCTTCCCGGAGCATCCTCCTGTGCTCCCGCTGCTGCAGACGCGGTGGTTAACGGTTAACGGGGTTGTTGTGCTTCCCATCCCCAATCCCAGCCCTGGGGACGGCGTCTGCTCCGCAGTTCCCATTCACTCAGCCAAGACAACCCAGCGACAGGGGTCAGGGTCACCCGCGCTGCCTCCTGCCTGCTTCTCCCAGGGGGTGCCAGGACCCCCCATTGAGGGGCTCATCCAACCCAAGCACCCCCCCCCAAACCAGCCCTAGTGCCACCAGCAGCCATCCAGGGCTCCCCAGCAGCACCAAGCTCTGAAATGGAAGCTGCAAACCCAAATATTGCGCGTGTTTAATTGCTGCTAACGAAGGCAAAGCCAAGCGCAAGCAGCTTCCGCATAATTACAGCGGGAGTGCCACGCAGCGCCTGGAAAACAGCCCGGGAGCATGGCGGGATGCGGGTTGGGGTACACATGGAATGCGACTTACGGCGGAAGTTTTGGGGTGCGGAGGAGCGGAGATGCGCCCTCCCCTAGCAGGGATAGGGAGAAGGAACAGAGCCTGCCCAAGCTGCAGCCCTTCAACCCAGCCTGCTCCGAGCTCGCAGAGGGAAGGCTCCGGGTTTTATTCCAGAGAGCCCAAAGGGGAAAGATGAAGCCGGTAAATCCCACCGGTGACAGCTCGAGGGTCCCCACCGCTGACACACAGCGCAAGGGACCGCTCGGTTCGGCCCCCACCGTCCAAACCTCCTCCAGAGCTCTAATTGTTGGGCTTGACGATTATAAAGCTCTTTTCCGACCCAGCCGGTTCTGGGATTCCAGGACAAGCAGGACACAGCCGTGCGCGACAGCTTCATCACCGGCAAATCCTAATGAACTGCAAAAGTTTGTTCGCTGCAGGAAGGAGCAAAGAGCATCCCAAAGCAGCGGGGAGGCTGTGACCACGGCACACGGCTTCTCCCCCAGCTCAGCCACTTGCTCGGGGCGGGCACAGCTCCCAGGCATTCCATGCCTCAGTTCCCCACTCACAGAAGGGATCACACTACGCCCGTTCTGTGCAAAGGAGCAGCAGGAAACCACCCAGGTTCCAAATACCCCCAGAGACAAGCAGCCTGTTGTCCCCATGGCTGGCTTTGGGGGTCCCTGCAGCCAGCAACACCCCTGCCACCAGCCAAGCCACATCGGCAGGAGGGAGCACACCAGGATTCATGGAGGAAGCAGCCTGCCATAGAGCCAGGCGGCTGGAGCAGCCCCTCACCGCAGCGCTGAGCCTGCTCGGCATCTACCAGGGGAACGCTGGAATAAACACGCTCTGATTTACACCAGGATCCTGCCCTTTGCGAATGCCATCTTGCCAGGAAGGAAGCTCACAGAGGGGAAAGGGTTTGCTTGGGAGGGGTCTCTGCTCCCTACAGAGCC
>JAOEHY010023219.1:0-11663 GCA_025447955.1 Psilopsiagon aurifrons | reverse complement strand
GAAGCCGGGAGGAAGCAGAGACAGGACACCTGACCCAAACTGACCAAAGAGGTATTCCATACCATAGCATGTCATGCTCGCTATATAAACTGGGGACAGTTACCCAGGAGGGTTGGATCACTGCTGGGTCGGGCTGGGTATCGGTGGGTGGTGAGCGGTTGTATTCTCTTCCCTTGTTATTTCCATTATTATTACTGGTGGTCGCAGCAGTGGTTTGTGTTATACCTTAGTTACTGGGCTGTTCTTATCTCAACCCATGGGAGTAGGGTGGGAGGAAGGGGAGGGAGTGAGCAAGCGAGCTACGTGTCTGACTAGACTTAAACCACGACACATCCCTTGCCAAACTCTGTTATTCAAGCTGTCTGCATAGTTTTCTTGAAATCTTAAAAATCTAAGAACCTGTTAACTTCCTGAATTCAGCATTTCTCATTTTTTCTACCAAGAATTCATTTGATCTCCTGTGGGTGCCACTAAACAATTGTCTCTGACTTCTGACCTGTGTTGCCGATGCTGGTCCTCCCAGTGAAGGGAGGAAGGAGAGCACAGTAGGTCTCTGAAGGACTTCTGCTGACCATTAAAAACTTGACTGAGTGATAACTCTCACTTCAACCTGTGAATATTTGGGGGGTTTAGGAATGGCATTTGTCACTTTCTGTTTTAAACCTACATAAATGGAGGAGGAGGGAGGGGGTGGTACTTTCTATCCACTGCATCTGTGTGCACGCCATAGGGGCGGTTAGGCACTGTCCAGATCCTGTGACAGTTCTGAAAACCTTATTTTCTTCGCTTGGCTCTTCTATTCACTTTAGATGGTACATTTGAAGCAGCCAAAGAGGGCAGTCAGTGGTTTGTGTTGGTCCTGTTGGGTCTTCTTTGATGCTGGAATGTTTGTTAAAAACCTCATCCTCCAAGAGAGGTCACAGCCTGGGCAAGACCATGCTGTGCTTCGTAATAATGGCTTCCTTACTGCTGCACTGGCTGCAGGAAGCCCTTGAAGCACAGCTGATTCATACTGGTTCATTTTTCTTGTGGAGAACTGGCTTCATAAGCTTATGCGCACTTGTGCCTTGTGCAGATATTGTCCCAGACTGTGACCGGCTCCTTGGGCTGTTCCCATGCCTCTCAACTCCAGTGTCCTGTTTGCTAAATGTGCCATTAGCGTGCTCTCTCGTGGTTTCTCTCCCCGTAACCAGAGTATCCCACATCCACCTGGAAAACTCACAGGTCATGTGAATCCCAAACGCAGATCCCTCATGAGGAAACTCATCTGTCTGGAGAGACAGTTTCTGTGGTTGTCCTCCCCTTCCTGGGGGCAGTGTCAAGGCCCTTAAAGACATCATCCCCTGCTGTCTGTATCAGGCAGGATGTTCTTTTGGTGTCAATACAAATTTCCAAATCTAGGTTTCACCTACGTCAACAGACTGTGATTTAAAGCTGTTCTAGGCTTCACCAGTATTTTCTGTATGTCTAAAGATCCTTGTGCTCTGGTTTGGTTTTGTTGCACTCACAGATGAAAACAGTGCAGGAAGCTTTAATAAAACTGTCTGTTACAGAGGTAATAGATGATGGACTGCACCTCTTCAGTAATGGTACATAGCTTTCTCCACATGGACGCTAGGTTGTTTGGGAACAGTGCTGCATTCCGCAGGGCAGTTCTGGGACTGGTATTCCAGTGTAGACTTCAAAAAGCCACCCATCGGTGATGGTGAGTGTCACAGGTTGCTGCCTGGTCACCCTGTTTCAGAACAGGATACGTCTGTTGTCACTCAAAGATTGGGATGGTGGGGGGGTAAGTTAATTACTGGTAATTCTTCATTATGTCTAGTATTGTCTGTTCCACTTTTGCCAGTGTTTTTCTACTAAAGGCTGCTCCTTTAGCTGAACAAAGTATGAGAACACACTTTCAGGGAGGAGACAGCGCAAAATGCCTTAGGCAAACAGTAAGGCCAGAACATCTTGTTTTCTAATAGTTTTGCCACATCCACAGTTAGAACACTTTGCAAGTATCTCACAGATACTTTCGTTTTCCTTAAGCACAGAAAATACATATAACACTATTTACTTGCTTAGCCTAATTCCTTGATACTGGTTTAGGACTAAATCCAAAACAGAAGTTAGTGCAAGAGGATGCGTGGTTTTCAGCCTACAAAGCAGAGTGGAGAGGCTTGTCCTGAGAGCTGAAATTCTTCTTCCTTTTAGACTTGGTTGTACGGTACTAGAACCAGAAGCACAAATAAGCACCAAAAATGCTTCTGTTTTACCCAAATTCCTGCTCTGGAATTTGTACAGCATTTAGCAAGAACACTGCTATGGGTGCCAAAGAATGAACGATTAATAACCCTGCAGTGGGATGGCCTCCTTTTACATCAACATGTTTATAACCAATGAGATACAGATATTTCTGTTCAGTATATGCTGCAGGGTAAATGAACCTGTTGTGTTGCTGCATCAAAGCTGAATGTGACTAGGTCCTGGCTCACAGTAATGGCACTTGGATAAGGAAGGTTTGATAGCGCCCAAGATCGTCAATATTTATATACTTATTTTGTGTGAATATTTCAGAAACCTTCAGGTAGAAATTCAGCAACTTCCTGGTTGTTTTGTTTTCTGAAGCTAGAAAGTGAGCTCGTTCAAAGCAGGAGCTTATTGAGCACTTTCCAGTGAACATACCTGTAGCTGCCACAGTGGTTTGAGCTTGAACACAGCTCAGAACAGACTTGGATCACCCAAACGTAGACTCACAGCTCTCCTGTTAGTACTCTGCACCTCTGGGCTTGACTAAAAGACTGAGCAACTGGAACATGGGGACTCACCGAAGGAATGGTTCCATTTATTCCATTAGTTAACAGCTATTATGCAGATTAAGTCATAACAGCCAATATGACCACACAAAATGAAAAAGCTTAAGAATAAATTATCTTATCTGAATTTAACCTCAAATTTATATCCTTTGAATATTCTCTTCCCAACTTCTTCACTGCAGTAGCACAGTTTGTCACTGCAGTACAACAGGTACACCACTTGCTAGTTGCTGCTCTGGAAAGAACGGTGTGTTTAACTTATTTAGCAGCAGGATCTGCCATCTGGCACTCAAAGTATTTATGTAAAAACCTTGCTGACCCACAATTCATTATGTGCTTTTCATAGCTCTTGTTGAATGAATTTATGAACAACATGTAAGACATCTTAAAGACAAAACAGTCTTGAAACGATCTCTCAAACAGGGAAAGTTAAAAGCATTTAAACAGTACATAACATTATGATTGATATTAACTGCTGATGTTTTCTTTAAACACAACTTCTTGCACAGTAGGCTGGAAACTGTGTCTTAATGCAGTCTAGTTTTTCACAATCATTTGATATCCTCTTCCCCAGATTAGCTGTTCCATAGATGTTCACAACTGTAACCCTCAGTTACTGTTAAAACTGTATGATAAAACTTACAAGTTTTGTAACAGGATTACAGACAACCCAGTGGCCAGTGCATGGCTGTGATTTCATCTGGGAGGTTTTGACTCATCAGAAAAGAAAACCAAATCATGGCACCCTAACCAAAACTCAGACCCTCACCATATACAAGCTAAATGTATGTATACAGATACATTTTCATGTACAGTATTTCTGTCTCCGTTCCCTTTTCTATTTTTCTTCTTTCCATTCCATTCCTTTCTATGCTCCTAGCCAGGACCTCAGAAAACCAAAGGATTAAATTAAAAGAAACAAGTTCAGTTGAAATGAGAAATGTTATTTTCATTATATAAAACATCTCAAAACATTACAACAAGCCTTTATCCTCACAAGGCAGTTCTTTTACTTCTGGTAGGACTTAAGGTACCAAGGTACAAATAATACTTACAGCCTCTTAGGTTAAGTGCTTCACTTACCATTTCAAATGTGAAATCCAATCAGTAGTCATGTACAAACACACCTGAAGCTTTAGGAAGTACAGATGCTCAACAACTTAAAATATATGCTCTGAGCATACAGACAGTTGTTTTCTGATTCAATCAAGTATCTCTGTTAGTCCTTTTCATACCATCGTCCATACAGAGCAGCTGTCAGTAGGCCAAAAGATGTTCTATTTTTGCTTAAGAAATAGTGGTTGTTTTTCCAGCCCATGTGATCAGCAAAGTCCAAGGTAATACCAGATGTCAGCAGTAAAGGAAAGATGTACGGGGTACTCATATTTCCCCATAGCTGGAAATCTATCAGAGCAGTGGCATGCGTAACCTCTTCTCCACAAGTGCTGAAGTTGAGACCACCACACTTCACTAATGCACAAGCCTGGACATAGTATGTGCCATGCACTGTATGGAGCCCATCAAATACTCCCAGAGCATATAATTCATCGGTTAAAACAGCTCTCCGATAGTTTAAGTAACAACAAAGGGTATTGGCACAAACTTGGAGCTCTCCTTTTTCCCCCCATACAGGAACAAACGTAAAGTTGTCATACATCATTTCTGAATAAAATATAGGAAGGAACTGTTCATTGCCTTTTTCTGACACTCTGCTGGGGGTCTCTTCTCCATCCTTAAAGCAAACTTGATCATCCAGTGAGGTGCCTATAAAAGTCTTGCATGAATGATGCAAGTTCTCTCTGATTCTTTCATTCCTTTCCACATCATTGGTTTTATAATCTGTGGGAATCACAGGAATTTCTGCTACTATGAGCCTGCCACCGTAACTTTCCATGTTGTGGTAGATGAACGATTTGACTGGAGTATATATGCCGCTCCCAGTCATGCCCAAGGTAGGGTGGTGGATATTAGCTGCTAAAATATTGATGTTGAAAGCTGTTGCAAAAGCTTGTTGAAATTCTACAGCAGACAGGAGTGGGAGCTGGTTCATCCATGCAGTTGGATATACAATTTGTTTCAAATTGTATTGTCTGATGAGGTTCACCGCAGGCTCAAAAAAAAGTATATCAAAGCAAGTGAACATACCAAACTTGCCAGCAAAAGGGGTATCAAAGAATTTATAGTCAGGTTCTGGTGGGGTATCAAAAGCGTATTCAAAGTAGAGATTGTGCTTGCGGTACGTGGCTACCAGCATGCCATCAGCATCGAACGCCACGTTGGTATTGAACTGGTATCTTCCATCAGAGGGACAGTGGGGATCTGTGTGCTCACAGGGCTGCTTAGTTCCTAGGTTTGCCACAAGGAATATTTTGTTCTTCAGTGCCATGCAGCTCAGACGCTGAAGAACCTGGAGAACAGCAGGGGGAAACGTAAGCACTTCAGAACGCAGGTAAGTAAGCTTTACTTAAGCAGCTGTGCCTTTTTTAATACTTTTCAAATTATTATTTTCAATGGGAATGGAACACATTTGACCATATCTGTAAAATTTAAAACTTCTGATTATCTGGAACCAGTCGCTTTCTAGACTGAAAAATATTTCACATACTAATTTAAAAACAGCACTGACAAAAAAAAAAATAAATGTGGGGTTTATATCCTGAGAAGTCCTTAAATCTATTTCAAGGGTATTCATTTTCAGAAACTTCTGACTGTTGCAGGATCACCAATGGTTTAAAACACCACAGGTCAAGTGAAAGCTTTGACAAGGCAGCTGTGTGTCTGCCTTTAGAACAGCAAACATCTAATTATGATCATCAGTGGCTTTAAGCTGACAAGTGGAGAGATTTCTTAGGCATTAGGAAAAGATTTTTCCCTATGAGGGTGGTGAGGCACTGGCACAGGTTGCCCAGAGAAGCTGTGGCTGCCCCATACCTGGCAGTGTTCAAGCCCAGGCTGGACAGGGCTTTCAGCAACCTGGTCTAGCGGAAGGTGTCTCTGCCCGTGGCAGGGTGTTGGAACTGGATGAGAGTTAATGTCCTTTTTAATCCAAACCATTCTACGATTCAATGATTTGCACCTGTAATTGCTTGTTCCTACAGCTAGATATTTTTACTCTATAATTAAAAAAAAAAAAGATTTCTAGGTAGAACTTGAGAGAAGCAGAGATGGAAATGGATAGACTTTGCATAGTTACAGAAAAGAAATACAAGTTACAGACTACAGTATTACTGGGGTGTTTTTTCCGCTCCACAGACGTATGTACCAAAAATTGCCAGTACTGCAATCTCCAAATAGGATCTGAATGGCAAACTCAGCTCTTGCTTGCTTGCCCATCCTCAGTGGTAGAAAAGATTCACAGCGTGAAGTAGGTCACCATTTATAACCTTGATTCATGCTTGCACACAAATTCTGCCTAGTAGGCACTTGCATGATTACTTTCATTATACTGACTACTGTAATGTTAATAAGAATAGTTTGTATTACTAAACATGGTTTATTTTCACTTCAGGTTCAGAACAGTTGAAAATACCAATTCCGTACCCTGCAGGTCACACTTGGTATGTGCCAAGCTGTGACCTCTATTACATTATAGCAGGTCGAGTCCTGTTACTTTTGCGGATCGTTTCACACACAGTCACTAGTCAGAATGTTCTGATGTCATTAGGTCATTAAAACTGCATAATGGGAATGCATCGGAAGTGAAGAAGTGTTATGTTGTTTTATATAAAACAATATTGTTCAAAATTAAATCACACAATGTACCCTATTAGGCAGTAATTACCATTTCATGGGTTGGGAAGGATGAGATGACAAATCCAGACAGTTCACAAACAAGCTAATCTTCTTGCATGTAAAACTCTCCTCTGCTAAGAATGAAACCTGCATAAACTTGTGAGTCCATGAAAACAGAACCTGGTACTATGAGTTGTAGAACTTCTTGCTCACCTCCTTAAGCAAAAACACTACAGCCAGTTTCCCACTTGGAGCACAAATCTAGCATTCAGTTATTCCACCTCTGCAGACATCACTCCTACATTTACCTCTGTGTCATTGAACAAATACGGCTCTCTGCACGGATTCCACTTCACAGACTGCGAATGCATAACAAAATCTAAGTAAGGATAAATGGAGCTTCTGGTGAAGTTGAAACCATGGATTCCATCTTCAGGAAAAACAATGATCTGTGCCCCCTGTATGTGAAACAAAGACGCGTTTTGTAGGCAAACGAACCTAGATTCGAAAGGGAAAAAGGGAATCTCATGGGTAAAAAGAGTTAAAGAAAGTAAAGGATAACCCAAGTATGTTTTGACAGGAATGTTGTTTCAAAGTATCTCTTCCTTGACTTCATAGTTAAGTATAACTATCTGTATTAAAAAAACAGCTTATTTAACCTGACATATACCTCTTACCTTGAAAAATAATTTATTGGACATTAAAGGTGTGCAAATAAGAGCAGATTTCATCAAAAGTCTCACCAAAAGTATTCTCCACTGATATGAATCATGAAAATGGTATCATTCAGGTTAAAGACTAATGATGTTAAAATTTGCCTTCATTTTTTTTTTCAGAATTACACTAGTAGCACATGAACTCTGTCAAAGGTGCTGTACCCCTGTCAAAGGTGCAGCATCATTTAATTGTCTGTATACGTTGATTAGGTATATAGGGTTGGATAGAGTACTGGGAGTACTGATTCCAGAAACAGCTTGACTGTGGTTGGATGGAGCTGTGAGCAACCTGGAATAGTGGAAGATGTCTCTGCCCATGGCAGGGGGTTGGAATGAGATGACCTTTAAGGTCTCTTCCAACCCAAACCATTTTATGATTCGATGATTCTGGTAGAAACATAGCCATGCCAGAGCTAGGCTGGCTGTACCTGAAGTTCAGGGAGATCCTAAAAATGGGGTGAATTCCTCTTAAATCAGACATAGCATCAGACACTGACATTCCTGTGACTTTTCAAAAGTCAGATAAAATGTGCTATGGCTTTGGGATAATTCCTGTATCCTGAATGCCATACTGCATAACTATTATGCTTCGGGACTATGATGCCCAGACACCTGAACAGATTAAAAAAAAAAAACCAATATATATATATATAATTAATGTCTTCAAATTGTATAAAAACAGTAAATTCTTCTGTTCCAGAACAACACTTGTGTGAAGCTTGCAAGTCAGTTTTTCTCTGTTTCCTCTGACTAGAACCAGCTTTGGATATTCTTGGAGAGGGAAAGAAAGCAAGCTGTACATAAGAACAGCTAGAAATACTACTCTCTCTCCTCTAAATATATTTAGACTGAGAACCATTCCATGGAGGGCAGGAGAAAGGAATGGAAAACTTTACTTCCACCAAGTTGTTAATGGTGGAACATTAAGTTCCAAAGCATTTAACTTCTTTAGTTTTTAGAGACATTAAGGAATTTCCATTGAGAGCACTGGAATAAAATCAAACCCAAAGACAGCTGCCTGTAAGACAATCTTTCAATAAAAACATTCCATTTAGGAAAACAGAAAGTAGCTGGGTATTCAGACCAAAATAGAAAATTAATTCCCCTATACTAAATAACTATAGGCGTGTTTTTCCAAGCTTGGAATAACTCAAGCCAGGCAAGCTGCTAATTGGCCTGACTTCTTTCAGAGCTGCTGGCAGGTCAGAATGTCTGAAAAGCCAGATCGTAGTTATGTATATAAATATGGCTTTAGTTGCCTAGGAACACAAATGTGAAAGATTATCCTCAAACAGCACTTACTCTATATAAACACAGGACCCATGCAATTGCTACTAAGCTGTGGCATACCTGTCTTGCAGCAGCCACTGCTTGCTGTTCATAGACGTCTAGGTTCCTGCCCATGAGCTCCAGTGCAGACTGTCGATCAACCAGGGCTGTTGGGTTAGGACTCAGTATGGACTCGTGTTCATATACAGCAGCAACATAATGCCCCTCCCTCTTAACTCTTCCTGAGACAACTTGATAGCAAAAGAAGCAGATGAACAGCTTCCAGCCCAGATCCACCATGGTGTATGCCAGAAATCTAGAGCAAAAAAAAAGCCCAAACAGGTGGGGTAGAGAGAGCTTGATCAACAACTCATGCCAGGAGTTACAGTTTGCTATTAAATATGGACTGTAACTGAGACTCTCAGCTGCATTTGAACTGAGCGTGTTGTTTTTAAATTCCTAACTGACCACATGCATATTGTTTCTAAACCTTAAATCTAACTGTGTTGGTGCTTTAAATAACTGTGTCCTGTTTAAAAGTCTTTTCAGCAAAGTGTCAATATATACATGCCTTCAAGGATAAATTTAAAGTTACCTGAAGCACAATAAAACCAGACTAAAGCCTTGGTATCTGTCAACATAAATTAAAGTTACTCAAGTTATAGAAACAGTTTTGAGAAGTGATGTACAATAAGCTACCCTTGCTCTTCCACATCTTAAGGAAAACACTTGGTACTTACGGGGCGGGTGGTGATGTCAAGAATAGAGGATCCTACTTTGTCCTATTTAGCTCAGCTCTGCAAATGAAATACCAAAGTACGTGTTAAGATATAAAGCAGTAGCAGGGGGAGAGAGAGGAGAGGTAGAAAGCCTCTCACAGCTAAGGAAGCCACTTAAAATAAACAGTGTTGCACTCACTGACAAAACTCCTTTCTATTTCCATGTCACTTTAGAGCCAAAACACCTATTTAGGATAGGAACGGGTTCTAGTCAGCTGTTGCTCAATTAAGTTGTCAACTAAGATGTAATTAGAATTCATCATTACTAGTGATGGAAAAAGTTGGTGAGGTTCAGATCACAGGATGGAACTGCTACAGGTTACAAAATTAGCCTTTTGGCCTTCTAAGCTGAAAACACCAATTAGCAGTTAATGGGCTTCAACAAAATCTGTTTTACAGATGTGCTTGAAGAATTCTCTTTTTGGTTTTTTCACTCACCATGGCTTATTTTCTGGTGGTCTGAAACACTTAAAGTACTACCCTGAACCCCTTCCTTGTTTAGATGCACAGGAGGTTTGGCACTGAACATCCAACTCCACAGTCCCATCTGACGGAACCTGAGCCAACTAAAATAATTCCTCTGGGTCCTTACCCTTGGTAGTGACTACTGCTAGTGCAACTGACGGTGTCTGAGCACTTACATGAGTGCTCCCTATAGCCCTTCCCTTAGTTGACAGCATAAAAAACAGAACCCCCCTATCTAATGGGTTGCTTCTAACAAGGAGAGCTGTGACAAGCCCAAAGTGTGAGCTTGGAGACCGTAACCTTTCCAGCCAAAATCAGGATACCATCAGGGTTTCCTCAGCCCTTATAGGCTATTGAGGCTCAAAGTAAGTCTCAGCCACATTCTGGTGGGTTTTGCTGGTTTCTGTAATGCAAAATGCTACAGTAATAAATCCTTTCCTTGAAGAGAAGTTTATATGCTTAGGGTCTACAGAGCTGTCACCTCACCTGAGCCATGACTTCAAAGCAAATTTGCATGAACTGAAATGCTTTACAATTTAATACTTTTATATCCCTTTCTTGTGACTTACATGGTCTTTTGCCTGTCAGACATGTTTCAGTAGAATGATTTCACTGCAATATCAGTATTTCAACACAGTATTACCGTCAGGCAGTCACGGTATTCTAGTTACAGTTCTACACGAAACGGAGAAAGACTGGTGTTTAAGTTAGCACGTCAACCCAGACAACTTCCCCCAGTCCTGGTGCAGACTGTTTTCCTATTCAGTTTTCCAGAACCAACTGATCACAGTACATTGTGAAGCAAAGCATTCAGTCATTCACTTTTCAACAGCTTTGGAAACTTACAAGTTTGTCAGCTCTCACCATACACAGATGTATACACAGCGCAAAACAATACATACCCTGCTTTTGAGCACTTTTGTACTTGCAAGAATCCAACAGACTGAAAAACAGAAGTAGCACATTAGTCTGGGTCCTCTTAAGTGAATAATAGCAAATGCCTGTTAAGCTATACTAACAATTATTAGTAAAAAACAACCCAAAATTTGCTATGAAAATTTAATTTTTAGTAATATCCATAGTGTTGCTGTCATTCTGGTACATTGAATATATAAAACAATGTCCCCTACATAAATATATTTTTGTAAACAGTTTTTTATGAGGTTTGGGGGGGGTTGTGCAGTGGAAACATAGCTCAATACAAACAGGTACCTTGTATTTCCTTTCTGAAAAAATGTTTATTCTGTGTCCAATGCATTCTATAATTGTGCTCTAATTTCCTCGCTTTTATCCAGAGTGTGATCTATTTTTAAAGGATGTTGCCGATTCAAATGTTTTACAGTAAGTTTTCTATATTTCACAGGATTCCTGATGTACACCTTGTCTCATAATTAAAAGATCTGTTAACATAATGAATGAGGATAACTACATGCTGCCATTATTAGTGGTTCAGCCTGAAAAACTCCAGGTGGTTGCACAACCTGTCAGCAGGTGGGGAAGAACATTTTGAACTGTGCCACTTCAACATGTGCCGTCCTTCAGACAGGACCTGAGGTCTACTGGAAGGCGTTCCTGCCCATGGCAGAGGGGCTGGAACTAGATGATCTTTAAGGTCCCTTCCAACCCGAATCATTCTGTGATCCTATGATTTCAGAGAAGTGCCTCACAGTATGCTCCCCCTTCTCAGAAATGCCGGCAGCAGGTCTCTTCTCCCCAAACAGCCTGTACTTTGCCCCGCTTTGTGCCAGCAGCCTCCGACCAGCTCCCGAACGCCTCAGGACCACGCTGCAGAGGCCGCTGCCTTACTGTATAAAGGCGCTTGGCCCTGCGGCTCCCACAGGCCTTCGAGGCGGACCTACGCACGGCAGCCGCGGGTCCCCGGGCCGGCAGCGAGCCCGCCC
>JAOEHY010023217.1:0-26460 GCA_025447955.1 Psilopsiagon aurifrons | reverse complement strand
GAGGGAGACCGCTGTCATGTAGACATAAAATCCACAAGTTTTAAACCATTTTCCTAAGCCCTGGAGACACTAATTTCCTTCTTTTCTTTTTTTTTTTTTTTTAAATGAGGATCAATTTGGATAAAAGAAAAATAATGAGGCTTTCCTCCTGGTTGTGAAAAAGGGCACACTATTTTGATCTCTGGCTTTAAGTGCAAGTACAAAGTTCAGCCTCCGTATTTAAAACATAGAGAGTTATAACCAACTGAAACAAGGGCTTAAGCTAGGGAAGTGTCAAATGTCATTAATAGTGCTACAGCTCCATACAGAGTATTGTGCTGGGGTTTTTAAATACAGACTAGCAGAAGGCTGAAATGTCACCTGGCCGTGCTTTTGTAGGGTATATAGCTGGGCATACCATGTAGATCAGAGATGCTTGGTGATGCAAAGCAGCATGTAACTTCATAGAATTTTGAAGGAGGTATCAAGAAATGCAAAGATGTTTAAGTTTTCAAAGTTGAGTATCACTGTTACAAAATGAAAGGTTGAAGCAGCAACCTTTTGCTCCTTCAAGATGCTTTTTCCTCATCCTAAGAGAAATATGGTTATTTTATTTAGAATAGCATCCTAAGAGCGTTATCTTTGGCTAAATCTCTCAACTCTTGTATTTAAAGGGAAAGATGGGTTTGTAATGGCTTCCGAACTAGTACTTCTGATCCCCAGTGGGTTTGAGAATATCTCAAATGGGCTCACAAGCGATTCAGCTGCACCAGTTAATAGTTGGGGTGTAAAATGCAGCTCTCAGCTAGAGGTGGAGAGTTTTAGGTGTGTAATTGGATGTGCTCAAAGTGTTGATGTTCACAACTCTTGGTGCTACACAGGTAGTGCGGCCCTAGTCATGTGCCTTTCTGATTGGAAAGGAAAAAGTAATGAGGTAGAAGTCGGTATATCAAATATGGCAATCTTGACTCTCTAATACAAGTACCTGCTGCTGTATTGAAGCAAAAATGCATTTCAGTTTCACTCAGTGACCTTTTGACAATCTACTGTAGAAAGCATGTTATAGCCATAGCAAAAATTTGTGTTCAAGAGATACTGCATGAGGTTGGTGATTGCTGAGAAGTCTGGGGGAGGTGGGGGAGTGGAGAGGGAAGGTGCTAAACGTTTTTATTAGAAGGTAAGCCTTTTCTCACCATTTGGCATGGTGTATACATGATCCTCAAAGCCATCCAAAACCAAATTTTGGATGTTGAGTTTTTACTAAATCCTGAAACAATCTCAGGATTTAAACAAGCTTTCATTACCTGTTGGATCATGCCTATAATGTGATGGTACAAATGTGGGGTATGAAGATGTTAAATCCAGTGAAGCTCTTACCCTCATTTTTCTCCATTGTAGACAATGGCATCATAGAATAACATTGCAAAGCCAGGTTGGAGCCTCCTTCAGGTGCTGCTCCAGAATTTTGGAAAGTGTACCTTGAGGTTGATGGATAATATGAATGTTTTAAAAGTAGTCGAGATAAGTGCTGTGTCCTGATGCCGTTGCTGCTAAATGGAGTTCAGCAAGCTTTTGAGTATTAGTTCTTGAAAGTTACGAATTCTTTGCATTATTTTACATTAACCTTAAGGATGTAGACAAATATAAGAAATAAGATGGCAATCGAACTAGCTCATGCAAGGTCTTTAGTTCCTACAAATGCTTAGTCTTGCTGCTATTTAAGCCTATTAATTCATACCAATTCATATCTTATTTACAGTTTCTTACAGAATTACTGGTCTGTGAGCTGATGTTGTGGAAAGAATTGCTTGGGTCTGGATGCCGTATTTTGTCAGCCAGCTAATATTATTTGTAGACCTCATAGGTATATAATAGCATAAACGCTGGAGTATAGCAAAATCACTTTGAAAGAAGCTTTAGAGAAGCGGATTCCTAAACCCCAGGATTATTTGGATGGCAGAGATAAAATCTTCTCAGGTGCTTATGAATTTTTTGTTAAGAAGAATGAATGAATACATAGCAAATCAGATTTGGAAACAGAGTATTGCTATCATTTCTGTCTATTCCTCCTCTAATCTATACTAGTTCATGTCCAAACCCAGTAATCTATTTTATGGACACTTAAAAGAAAAAGGTTTCTACTTTAAATGAAAAAGATCAGTTTACGGCACAGAAATGGAGTTTATGGAAACAGCAGAGCATTTGATACCCACATTTCCTGCAAGGAGTGCAGGAGGTAGAGGGAAGTCTTGTATTACCTTTGTATTTTTTCTCACTTGGGAGAAGTAATTTTCTGTTAGTTGGAATTACCATCCCTGAATTTTAAGATAAGTTGGGGTCCAAAGCGAAGTTTGGCTTTTTTCACACTTGAGTTACAGTCTCTCTGAAAATACTGATTTGTTAAAGAAATGCTGACAGGACCTTATCTGGCATTTGGAGTATTTATAAAAACGGTTTAGCTTTCATATGTATGCCCGTTTCAGTCTCTACAGCAACAAGGAAAAGTTATGCTACATTCTTAAAAATCAACTGGTTTGATTATTTTAAAAATGTTATGCAAAAGATGCAAAGACTATTTTGGATCCCAATGGAAAGACTCATGTGCATAATACACAGTTATTTCCATTTTTACCAGGGTCATAAATTGTTCTAATGTCGTAGTAGCATTCAATTACAAAAAGAAACAAGTCCTTTTATGTACAGGTTTTATGTCTAGATGAATTATAATGATGTAACTTCAAAGACAATAGAAATGACAAGTTACGAGGTAGACATTTAAAATAGCTATTGATAATAGCTTACAGGAAATATTAATGAATGCAATATTATGGGTATAAAAATAGAGTTGCACTAAGGATGAATAAAGAATAATTTTGGTGAACTGAAGGATAAATCTTTCTCAAGCACCCAGGAGCTGAGCTATTGGAAAAGATATCTAGCAACTAGAAGTAGATTTTAAAATTCTCTTCAACTTATGTGATATGAACATTAAACACAGAATCATAGAATCATAGAACGGTTTGGGATGGAAAGGAGCTTAAAATAATCTAGTTCCAACCCCCTGCCATGGGCAGGGATGCCTCACAGTAGACTACATCACCCAAGGCTCTGTCCAGCCTGGCCTTGAACACTTGGAAGTATCAAACAAAAAGAATCGCCGATCTGTATCCCAGGTCTCATAGTTTGAGTGTAGTGGAAACCATGACTCAAGGTTAGTCTAAGGATAGTTTGAATACTGACCTGGCTTTCTTAAAGTCTATAGGATTCTTTATGATGTGTAAGGTGTCTGTAAGTCTCAGTAGGATCAAATTGTAAATTGGCCAGTCATTGGGAGGAGTCTGCTTCTTATTTTGGGGACAGTCATTTCACAGCTTCAGGTAATAAATACAGTTGGTGTAGAACAACAGGAACAGAAATTGGGAGCTTAAACTACCTTTCAATACTTCAGTGGATTCTTACTACTTAGAAAAAGAAGGCAACAATGAAAAGTATTTAGATGGCATATGCAGTTCTCTGATTTTTTCCATTATTCCTGTTGGATAAAGCCTCCAAAAGCTTTTTTACAATTGTAAGAATTGTAAAGTCTTGCACCTGGGGAGAAAGAGCCCAATGCACCAGTGTCCTGGGTTCAACAACCAGTACAATCTTGGGAATGACTACCTGGAAAGCAACTCTGCAGGAAAGGCCCTGCAGTCCTGGTGGGCAGCAAACTGGCTGTGGAGCCCGCATTATGCTGTGCCTGCATGGCAAAGGTGGTTAACAGCATCCTGGGCTGCATTATGGAGAGTGTTACCAGCAGGTCGGGGGTGTGGGGTGATCCTTTCCCTCTCCTCAGCACTTCTGAGAACACATCCATAGTGGTGTGTCAGGTTCTGGGCTCCCCAGTACAAGAAAGACATCCACACACTGGAGCAAGTCCAGTGAAGGGCCACAGAAACATCTGCTGTACTGGAACATCTCTTATGTGAGGAGAAGCTGAGAGAGCTGGAAAGTTTTGCCTAAGTCCTTTATTCAATAACTATAGAAATGTATTGTCAGATTACCTTTTTATTTTTATTCCTAGTCTTATATAAGCTGCTGCTCATTATCATTTTTATTGAAAAATGCCTTAGTTTTTGCCTATCTCTTTTTTTGGATTCGCCTTTATTTATTTGTCCAATTTCCTGACATCTGACCTACTGACCTCTTAGAAAAATGTGCTTATAGTCTAATCTATTTTTGTTCACGGATTTGAGATTTCTAATCTAAACTTAATTCGCCCTCCTCGTGTGCTGGGATTTTACGTCTTTTGTCCATGGCCTCTGGGCTTAGAATATGTTCAAGCTCTCAACCTTAAATCAAATAAACTTTTAGCAAGGGAATATGGCTACTTTATTTCTTCTGAAATGTTGGTGAGCGGGGCTGCTGTCCTAACCTCCATTTCAATGCTTCATCCAAACAGCTCAGAAGACAGAGGATTTGGAATTTCTTTGGCTTACTAATTCTCTTACCTATTGTGATCTGCAAGATAAATAGGAGGTGGATGCAGGAGAGATTCCATCACTGTCCGTATTTCCTGCATTGCTCGCTGTATGACTAAATAACTCTCAGGTAGACTACTGACAGCACATTTTTTATAGCTAAAATTAAGCTTCCTTGAGCTAAGAATGAGGTAAACTGAACCTTTTCAAAACAGGCATTGTGAGCAAATAATGACAAATGTTTTCTAATAACATACTACTGGCAAACTGCTCTTACCATGAGTAAATTATCAGCAAAACAATAAATGAACTCCACGTGTCTTCAGTTATGTTCTGGTGTATTTTTACTGGAGAGTAATGTAATTTTTTTCCCCCATTTGGTTCAGGTGCAAACATACCCTGGGATGATTAATTGCGTGTCAGTGGGACTGTATCGTTTAGTGGTATGAAACTCAGCTTTTGCATAGGTACATAACTTTGCAGCTTCTGAGCAACTGTTCCAGTAGAGGCAACAAAAGTGTTGGCTTAAAGTTTAGGTGCATGCTGAACCGTGCGGTTGAACTCGATGTTCGGGTATCTGCATGAAACATTCACTAATGCCAGTGGAAGAGTCCCAGTGACCTTAACTGGGGCTGTACTGAAATGTGTATTTTGGTCTTCTTACATCTTTTAGGTCAGGCTGTTTCCTAAAACCTGTCTGAACCTGGCAAATTCAGGTTTGGGAAAACCTTTCTTGCCACTTGGTTGCTTTAGTCTCTGCTTACCTAGACTTCTCTGAAGATGGATCCCCATGCTTGCAGCTGCTGGCAGGCTGTGAAGGGCTAAGAAGAGCTGTATGGGGAGGGAGCTCAGCTGTGCGGGTCTGCAGAGCAGTGTCTGGATCTCTGAAGGCCTTAAGGGTGCTTGGCTCAATGGTTGGAACAGCCAGTCCTAGCTGCCCCATTTCTGCTTCACAAAATATCACCTCGTGTGTGCCGTTCTAGGGCTGTTGAAGAAGTCCTAGTTTATCCCCACTGCTGGGGTAAAGAGTTTACTCCACTTCCTCTTCCTGAAGAAATTGTGTAGAACTGAGTCCACCCAAGAATTTGTTCATGGTTTTTTTTGTTCCTTCCAGTAACAAAAGATATCCAATGTGCAGATGCTTTTCCCTTTGCAATTAGATAGGAGGCAAATGTAACTTGGTGTATAGACCACTCCCCATTCTCCCTTACATTATTATCATTGTTTGGGAGCTCTGTACTTTGGAAGGAAATAACATTCTCAGCTCTTTTCTTTCAGATTTGCACCCCGTTGATGTCCTCTTTTCTGCATGAATGGGATCTGATAAATTTCTTTGCTATGTATACTCTTGCTTGAGCAGTTAGCAAAACTTTTCCCAGTAGGTGGTGAAACTGCTGAGATGAGTCAGGTGTTACTTTATAAAGGAAGTACTCATTCTCTTCTTTCCTGTAGGTAGCAGAAATGAAGAAGATGGGAAAGATTTCTTGCATAGCTATCCAGTTCCATTCCAAGAGAAATACTGTGCCTAAAACTGGTAACTGACTCTTTGCTTCTGCACACTTGCTCAGGTCTTCTTTTAAGTCTCTTCACTGAGCTGCATAGCCCATGCACTGGACCCAACAGTGCTCTGGCCTCTGCATTTGCATTAGCTCTGGGCCTGTTTGACATAAACTCTCCTGAGACTTTCCATGCTGACTTGGTCTTGGGACAGTGATTAAAATTGTTTGAGCTCCTTCCATGTGAAAAGTATTTTTATTGCTTCTTCATTCACTCTGAATGAAAAAGCTCAGCATATACCTCAAATCCAAGGAGGTCAGTCATTGATGGCAACCATGAAAAACTTCCTGAGTGGCACAGGCAGTTTTTATTCCTTTGTATTACCAATGCTTTGGGATACCAGCCAAGATCAGGACCCAACTGCACTGCTCTCTGTACAAGCCCCAAATAAAAAGTGATTTCTGCTGCCACAGGATCTGACAAACTGAATGAGCACTCTAGACAAGGAATTCATCTGCAGAGGGTGTGATGTACAAGTAGGCTGATGACTGGCAGAGTTTGAAAGGTTGTGCTGCTATTTTAAATGATGGCTCAAGAGGTAGGACCACTGTTGGGCAAACAGAGTAGATGCATCTCCTTGGGTCTCATTTGATTAACACTAAACAAGGAACACTGGTATTTTCTTGTTACCTTTCACCTTTCTGAAAGATTAATGCGTATTGCAATCTCTGTAAGTTAAGCAGAGACATTTTTATATGCCCACATGCTACAGCTCTTTCACTTCACTCAGGCACAGATTCTAATGCCATCTCTTTACTAATCTCCCTTCCCAAATAAAGATCAATGCCTCCAAGACCACATACTGCCCTCGATAGCTACGAAAAATCACGCTGCAAATCAGTGTGTACTTCACGCAGATTTTACACCAGCTATGACTTAGCATTCCAATTGCTTATTTTCTGAAGCAAAGTGATGCAATAGGTGTCTGAATGATTGGTTTTGAGGCTCTTGTCTTTTAGTGCTAATTGCCGTCTTTTCTCATAGCAGAGAAAAGGTTGATTGTCACAGGTTGATTGTCACAACTGAAGTCAAAGCTCTGAAGGGAAGGCCACAAGTGTCAGGGCTGGGGGAACCACAATGGGGTGTCCTGAACATGATCAGAAGTCAGTGTATAAGAGGATAGAGGTGTAGTTACTATTAAGTGATGTCCTTATTTAAACATTAGATTAGCAGATTTTGATTGAAAAAAGACAATATGATTGAGGATGTTTAAAATGGCCCCTACAATTCATGCAGGAAAGAAAGAGGGGACGATACTGACTTGGGGATGTAGGCTATCAATCAGTGAGAAAATGAAGCAGAAATTGCAGGGTTGTTGACTTCTGTATTGCTCTGTGGAGGAAAATGAATATGTGAAACACTCATCTCTATTGTTGCTATTAGAACCGGAAGTAGGTAGATATTTCTTAGCAGATGTGAATGGGCTTAAATTCACTTTAATCCATCCCCTTCTGTAACTGCTTCCAGCAATTTCTGGCATGAGCTTTAAAAGGAATACAACTGCTCCTGAGAAGCAGTCATGTGATGCTTGGATTCAATGTCATTCCTCTTTTTGTGAGCAAATTCAACGACTCCTAAATGAGCATCTTTCAACTTTGCTATGTTCATATGCCACTCATTACATGTGTCATTACTGAAGTCTCCTAAGCATGTAGTCATGACATGACAATGCAGTCTTACAGGGTTAAAATGTTATGACGGCATAGAATATAATAAGACTTTCTTATTATGATGAAGCATAGCTGAGGCTCTTATGAATTCAATTGTATATAATTTCCTGCACGTTCAACTTAGCTGCAGATCTGGGGTTGGCATTTATATTCCCCTCTGCAATTGGAGCTGATAGAATAATTCGAAAGGGATGTGTGAGTAAGTGTTGAGCTGATGTGCTCATTAGTGTGGTTATGTGGTATCAGGAAGCTTGGAAAGTGCAGTGGTAAACGGAGAGCATGACATACAGCAATGTTTCTTCTTCAGCAGTTACGCTCTTGTCTCTGAGAAAGGTTAGCACAATTTAGCTTGTTACCCACAGTGCCGAAGTGCATATGTAATGGAGAATGAGAAAAAGTAACCATCTTCCTCCATGTATACTCTTGTATAACTTGAAGCTATGCTTAATAGAATAGTCCTAAGTATTTAAGAGCATATTCAGGGATTTACACCCCCCCAACTTATTCTTTCTTCTAACATCCCTTTTTATGTCCACTCCCCTGCTCCAGCAGATTTATGTTTGTCAAATTTGTGGTGCTGAACTCTGTGTATCTGTTGGATATGGAGGAGAATAAAGACTGTGCTTTTTAATTCAGAGAGTTTAATTTCCAGTGATTTTAACAGCTTCCAGCTGAGAAATGAACTTTTAAGCTGTTTGGGTTTGGGTTTTATCCCCACTTGGTTTGAATGTATCAACAGAGCCTTTAAACATCCCAGGAAACAAACATGGGTGAAGAAGAGCATCATGTTGGTGCATCTCTGCAGTCTTTTTTTCTGTATTTGAAAGCAAATGTTTGGAGTATTTGAGCTCCCTCCTCTTCCCCTACCTGCTAATGTGCATCTTATAGTTTTAAGTAATTCTCATTAAACCCTGTTGCCCATCTGAACATCCTGCTCAATAGAATTATGACATAATATTACATGCTCTTCTGGCTCAGCGTGTTGATACAACTAAGTGCATGCTGCATCAGTACAGGAAGAGCTAGAAACCAGCAAGCACTGCTATCCCCACTACATTCTGAAACAGTTCAGGCACTGGAGTCTGGAGAACTTCACAGAGCTAGGCATCTTTCAGTGGAGCCAATGTCCCCCCAAGAGGTAAATGCTTAACTCCAGAGCTGTTTCCATGATGAGTTTTTAACTGATCTTTGTTGTATGAATTCTTTTTATGGAATGATTACTTTCTTTTGTAATTTTTTGTTGCTTATTCATTTATTTATTTACTTTTAGAAAAGCGGTTATTACCAGTATCCTGCACACTTTGGAGTTACTTTTGAAGGACTGGAGGCACAAAATTATACATTCATTTCATATTTGTTCAGATAATACAGGAAGTTTCAGACTTTTTCCATTATTTTAATCACCTGGACAAAGTTTAAAGACAGTAATTTTGCAGATATTTTATTTTCTAGAAAGTGCATAAATATTCTTTAATAGAATATACGCTACATGGAGTATGGAGTATTCCTTATTAACTTTTATCACAGCATGCCCATACTTTACAAATAGTCTTGTGGAACCCCTTTGGAAGGCCTGAAAGCAGGTGCCAGAAGTTCTGAGATATATTCCTGGTTTGGTAGTGTTTTTTATGGTTACATTGCATCATGTGTTTACTCTCCAATATATTGGACCCATTCTGTGAAATAGATAAAATGCAGTGAGAAGCAACATGAAGATATATGTTGGTGGTTATGGTGCCATTGCCACACAAAGTTGTGTAGTTTCACTAAGATAGCTGAAACTACAAAGATTTACATCAGGTTAAAGCTAGGTCTCTGTAGAGGGTGGAAATTAATGAAGTATGTAATTCCATACACAGGAAACTTGTGGAAAAAGCAATGCTGTGGACTGTGCTGGAAGAAGAGAACTGTTTTCTGCTGTCGGTTGATTCTCTGCAACTGATTGCAGTGTGAATTTCCATTTAGGAGCATTCAGCATCAGTTCTGTAATAACACACGTGTTTGTGTTTTGAAGAAGGCTTTCACCCTTATTTTGTCAAATGCATTAAACTTCTTCAAGAAAAAATGGGGGAAAAGTTGCATCTTATCAACATGATGTCTGTTGTCATGCAAGGGTTTTGTTACATCATGAAGTATTTGACAAGATTTATAATTCTTGCTATTCTTGACTTTGACTTATATTACCTTTTGCTTTTGTATGTATTGTCTTTAGGAATAATAGACATTATAATGACTTTTAAAGGCACACTGTGTTTGATAACCTACCACATTTAGAACATGCAGTTTGCATCATAAATACAAACTGAATGTTAATCTCCATCGCTAAAAGAACTAGTTAACTCTCTGTAGCTTCAATCACCCTGCATAAAATACTATGAAAATGATGGGGTTTACCTAAAGGCTAGTGACATTGAAGCCAAGAGCATGGGAAACTTTTCAGGACCTGACCTGGAGCACTCCAGTCCTAGTTTCAGTGCTCATCTATCAGCCTTAAAAACCACAACAAAAAAGACAAATTGACTCATGAAATCGTGGTACAGGCTCAAAGATGAGTGACTATAGTAAAGATGTGCTACTAAATGGAACAGGAGAGCTTTGCAAGGCTTGTATAGACAGCTGTTGGTCAGAGGACTGCATCCCTCTGGAGCATGCAAAACCAAAAATTACCTGAAGCAGCAGGTAAAATGTCATATGCAGATTAGAAAAGGAATTGAATGAGAAAACTTCCTTTCATCCTGGAGAATTTCCAGCAATTTTTAACATTAGTGCAACAAAGGAGTTTTGCCGTTATCTCCAAGATACAATCCTGCAGGTGAAGATCCCTCCTTTCCCCACTTTTTCAGTAAGGAAAGAGCATTTCCTAAATCTCCTTCAGCCTGTTCTGCCCCCAAAAGAGCTCCCATCTTCTTACAGTAGATTGTTTGAGCATTTCTGCAGAATAAAAATGGCTTTGGGGGAAAAGATGCTTCATTTTAAAACTGTATGTCAGGAAAAAACCTGTTTCTGCTCTAATCTGGCAATCATTTGCTGGAAGTGGCTAGTGGGTATTACATTGGATTTCCATTTACTTAGCAAGATTAAAGGGCAGGCTTGTGAGACACAGGATAGTGAAGATACTCAGCACAATGGGCTCACATTCTCTCTGAGTTTGGTGCTTGTCTAACTTAGGCTCTGTTGGTGTTAGTCATGAATTTCAGTTTTAGTTTTCTAGGAGAAAAAAAACCTGTGTTAATTGCTTTCGGTTCTACTCTCCAGTAACCTACTTGTGTGCTTATGCTGAGGTGAGAGAGGTTTCACATTTAAGAGAGAGAGGTTAGTCCAGAGTAAAATTAGTGCTTAAGAAAGAGGAAGAAAATAATAAAAAGCATAATAATAATAAAATAATAATTAAAAATAATAAAAATAATAAAAGAAAATAATAATAAAAGGAAAGTTTCTTCATAAACATCCCAAAATTCCCCCATCTTTTACTGGTGAAATATTTCATATGCGGAACAGAAAGCATTGAAAAAGTAGCTCTGCTGGCCTTTTTGTGAAGGTCTTGACCTACTTAGCCCAAAGCTGCATGAACATTTTGATTTTCTTTCCCCAGCATACTGAGTAAAGAAAACTGGCTTTATTTATTAAATTCTGTAACTCTCTTCATAGACAATGTTCTTTTAAATTGCAGCTCCTAGATACAGAGAGCTCGTGTGTGCGCCTCTAGATACAATGTTCTGAATTTCACTGCTTGGCTTCACACGCCAGCATCAGAGGTCAGCAGTGGCAGTGTGATGTAGGAAGACCCTGTATGGTAATGAGAGGAGGAATTGTCAGCACCAGGGCAAGAGATAAGAGTCTGTCTCCATGCCCGGTGCTGTGGGCAGGGCATCCTTTGCGTCAGTAAAGATGTGTGTATGTTGGTTCTTTACAACGCATGGGTAACATCAACTGCTGATAAGCCTACTGTCCATCTTTCTTCAAATGAACTGAACCCAATTTAGGCTGGAATAGAGCTTATTTTCTTCCCGGCAGGTGGTGCAGCCCTGTGTTTTGGATTTAGTAGAAGAATAACATTGATAACACACTGGTGTTTCCAGTTGTTGCTAAGTAGTGTTTATACTAAGTCAAGGACTATTTTAGCTTCTCTCACCCTGCCAGTGAGAAGGCTTGAGAGTCACAAGAGTTTGGGAGGGGATAGAGTGGGACCGCTGACCCCAACTGACCAAAGGGGTGTCCTGCACAATATGACACCATGTTCTGTATCTAAACAAGGGGGAAGCTGGCCAGGAGAAGCTACTCAGGACCGGACTGGGCATTGGTTGGCCATAAAAAAAAAATATATCTTGGGCAATATAATTCAATTATCCAGCCTTTGAAGTCAACTAACATTAACTCAGTCTGCATGCCTGTTTAGGGAATATGGGGTAAGACGATTCCCAATAGGTTGTTTTGATGTAGCTACCCTGTTTGCAGGACAAGTTGATATTGGCATTTGGCCTTAATGCCATGGAATGGTCCAAGACACATTTAATTTACGTGCTAGTGCAGAAGTCTGTTTCAAGTTAGGAACCTACCATGCAGCAACTGCTGCAGATGATCCCAACTCAAATCAGCCAAATGGCTGTCTACCATTGTGCCATATCAGTAACTGTCAACTTTAGACACCTTTACCATTTTCCAGTGCAACCAAAGACCTGACCTCACCACTACTGTGTGGTAATAATACTGCACTCTTCAACATTTGTGAAGCTTTTCAAGTCCAATTTACAACACCTGGAGAAATGAGTAGTGGGCTGATGGCTATCAGTCAGCATTGCATATAGATAGTCACTTAAAAAGCTTATCAATGTGATCGCATTTGTTCAGAAGGTTTGAGTTAGCATAGATATAAGTACCTTTTATTCTTAAAGAGCTTGGCCCCTCTGGCTGAAGTTCTTTAGACTTTGGTGACCTACCATTCCTTCATTGTAGCTGTCAAGCATGATTACTGTGTGCAGCTGTGCATTTATTTGCAGTGCAGGACAACTGTGATTTTTGTTCCTAATTTTTTTAATGCTTCTTTCCTGCTAAGAATGCAAGAATAACACACCTAAGTAAGCCATTAATAGGGCTAATTATATAATACAATCCCGAATCAGTTCTTTGGAGTGGTATTTTGATATATGTGCTGATGATCAAGTTTCGTAGACATAAGCAAGGTCAGAGTGAGAATCTCTTCAAATATACAAGGAAGATAAATGCTTGAGAGAAAGGAGAAAGAAGAGGTAGGAAAGAAATCCACTAATAGGTAGTTTTTACCAGACATCAGTGAGGTTTGTAATGTAGTCTCACTCTTCTGTCACTGAGGTTTGGAAGTGACTTCCTAGTACCGGTAAAGTAAACTATATTTAGTAGCAACTGTTAAAGGTGTATGTGCCTGGCGAGTGAATAATATTCTTTGTGAACATGGTTTGCTTGCAATACTCTGTGTTGCAGGTGGCTCTTGTCGTGTACTTGAAGACCTAAATGCAGTTCCTAGATTACTTCTGTGGAAGAACCGAGTGGTGAAAGTCCTTTAATTCAGTGTTTTGCTAGAAAGTATTATCTCAGAGTAGCTCATAGGTATTCTATTTTCTTTTCAGTTAATGCTAAATTAAGAGTTACTTCTTCATAGGAAGAAAGAAAAATCCTGTGGTGCTACTGTGCTATACCACGTCCTATTTCCATTTGTTGGGCATTTGATCAAAATGAGATTATTTTCTCTCTTTGTTTTTAGTACTGGTATGGGATACAGTTCCTTTGTGACTATTCTGGGGGGCTACAGAGAGAAACTGCTAGAAGCTTCCCTCATGTCTGGTGGAGCCAATGGCAGTTGGCTCCAAGACCAGCCTGCCACTGGCCAGGACTGCGCCAGTCAGCAACAGCAGTAGTGCTTCTGGGATAACACATGTAAGCAGGGGTTGCTGGTGGTGGTGAAACCTGCATAGCAGCAACTGCAGCCAAAGGAGTGAGAATAGGAGGGTGAAAGAACTGCAGACTCCAATATCAGTGAAGAAGGAGGGAGAGGTATTCCCCCTGCAGCCCATGGAGGGTCCCACACTGGAGCAGGGGGATGCCCAGAGGAGGCTGTGGCCCTGTGGGAAGCAGACTCCTGGCAGGACCTGTGGCCCCGTGGAGAAAGGAGCCCACAGTGGAGCAGGTTTGCTGCAGGACTGGTGACCCCACAGGGGACCCCCAGTAGAGCAGCCTGCTCCTGAGAGACTGCACCCCATGGGAAGGAACAGTGTTGGAGAAGTGCTTGGAGATCTGTCTCCTGTGGGAGGGACCCCATGGTGGAGCAGGGGAAGAGTGTGAGGAGTCCTCTCATTGAGGAGGAAGGAGCCGCAGAGATGTGTGTGATGTACTGACATCAGCCCCCCGTTCCCCATCCACCTGTGCCGCTGCAGGGGAGGAGGTAGAGAATTCGGGAGGGAAGTTCAGGCTGGGAAGTAGGGAGGGGTGGGGGGAAGGTGTTTTTGAGATTTGGCTTCATCTCCCCTTATGCTACTCTGTTTTTATTGGTAGTAAGTTAATGTGATTTGCCCAAGTCAAGTCTGATTTGCCTGTGACAGTAATTGCTGAGTAATCTCAACCTGTACTTGTCTTGACCCATGAGCCTTTTATAGTTGGTCTCCTTTGTTCAGCTGAGGAGAGGAGTGATGGAGCAGCTTTGGTGGGCGCCTGGCATGCAGCCAGGATCAACCTGTCACAGGCTGGCATGCTTCTAAAGGTCACACTCAATAAACAAAGCATTGTGCCTACTACCTGTTGAACTGCATTTAATTTAGTGGATAATTATTCCAAGAGTGAGATTCCCACGACGCAGAGCATATGGCTTGCTTATGCTGGAATACTCAGAAGCAGCAGTATCTGAGGTGTGTGTGCTTGGTAGAAGAGCTTTCCCATCCCCTCTGACTTCCTCTATGGTATCAGTGAAAATATTGGCAAGTTACTGAATCATATTAAGGGTAGTAGGGCTTTCATGCATTGCTTTATTTGCATGAGCACCTTCACTTGCAGGAACTGCAGATGGGTAAGGTAATTCCTGCTTATTGTTTTGAGCATGGAGTGCATTTGGGAATGCGTTATTTAGAATGAAACCCAATCCATGGAATTCACTGCAGACAGAGATGTCTGCACAGACGAGACACATCTGATACAGCTATTGTAAAGGATTAACTGTTTCTTAAATTAGACTAAAATGATCATAACAGCTTCCTTTGTCAAAGGCAGCTGCTCTGTCTGTACTCCAAAAAAAAAGGGGAAGGAAGCATTGCTGTCACCATAGAATATTAAGACTTTGTTTTCAGAGTTACAGTGTCTTTAGCTGTATCATAGCAACTTCTGAAGTGTCTGTGACGTTAGATGATAAACTGCAAGCTGCATTAAGACACAAATGAACAGGGGAGCCTAAAACATGAGCCAATCTGAATCTTCACCAGAACTGCAGGTGTATCTGAAAGTTAGCAAGGTTCTGACTTACTGTAATGCATATGGGGACTTCAGCCACTGGGCAGGGTTGCAATAGCCAACCCCCCTCAAATCAGTAAAAGACAACTGAATGGCTTTTGTCTTGCTCAGTATTTATGTTCCAAAATACAGTGCATTGTAGTAATTGGCACTGAAGGACAGAAAGCCAGAGAGCAAAGTGGAAAGAACTACAGAAAAAGAATTATCGTCACATGCTGTAGGACATGGTAGAAAGGTGCTGTGTGCCAGAGAAGCAAAATGCTTGGGAACTCAGCAGTGATATCTTTAGCAAACTGGGTTAGAAAAGACCAGAGCAGCTTAAGGAACGTGACAGCACACATCCATTTAGACATATTTCTCTGTTGTAACATCACAACTGCATTTCTTTCTAGAAACTGGTTGACTATTGGAAAAGTACTGCAATTTTGAGGGTGTGTCAGCGAGGTAATAGGAAAGAAGAGAGACAAGTGTTATCAGAGTACTGGGGAGCCTCTGAAATGAAATAAAGCACTGTCTGTTTTAATAGCTGAACAAGGAGGCCAAAATGGGAGCAATTCTTGGTGTTACAAGTGCATACACTCGAAGAGAAATCTCAGCACTTACTTACTACCATTTAGAAACTCTTCCAGAGAAAAGAACCTTGTTAACAGAGCTACCTATTTGATGGATATTGAATCAATAATATGCATTCATCTGATGGGACCATAACCGTTACTATCAGCAAGATAAATTTTTGTCACTAATGTAAATTAATTATTATTCTACATGGGAAAATCTATACATAATGAATTAAGGCCAATCCAGATTGGGTATATTGAAGGGCTTTCTGGAGATCAAGAACGGAGAAGGTACTCAACCACCAGTATACCAAGAAAATACTCTTTCCTTGACATTGCAGCCTCAGTAATGGTGTTTTTCTGCCTTTGCAAAGAGTCATGCAACAGAAGAGGAAAATAATTTAGACTGAGTATAATCATGCAGAGTTTCCTCAGCAGCAGTGGTACCAGTGGTAGGTCATCGCAACCTCTGCACTAGATTTTATTGTTTTAAACATTAAGTAAACAGGATGCATTAAAAAAGAATAAAGAGGTGAAAATGTTAAATGGAGAGAAAACACAGCTGTAGTGCTTCTTAGCTGTTAGTTGTTCAGGGGCTAGCAAATTTAGAGCCTGTCTATATTTGCACACATATCTTGAGACCAAGCTATTCTTTCTTCCTCTATTTTTGAAACTGTAAATAGCAAAAGCATTAATGTGCACTGGGATTTTACCATGGGGAAGATAGAGAGCAAATGGTTTCCCAAGCTCATTGCCAGCTTTGGCAGCAAGTTTGTGCTGTGCGTATCTGTAGCAGGAGGTGATGGGTTTATGTGGATTTAAAAAAATTGTTATGTTTATTTTTCTTCTTCAGTTCAGCTTAGGCTTCTTTTTTTTTCCCTCTAACAAGGGAGATCAGAAAGGTGTAGCTGGCAACCTTATGAAAGTGGCTCTCTCCTCTTGGGTAGTCCTGTTGGAGTGAGGTTTTAAATTAAGCTGCTTTTCTGTTATAATGGAGACAAAGGAATACTTGATCTAAGTTTGCTTCCCTTCCATTCAACCAAATAATGTTTGTGTATTTTACCTACCTTAGTAGTTATTCAAACACATCCCCAGTCCCTAAGCCTCTGGGTGTTTTTACATCTTTAGAAACATAATTAAATCAGATGTTCATAGCTGTCTGTCCACATTCGATGTTGTCAGAAGACAATCATTAAATTAGTAATTTCCAACAAGCATATCAGAGAAGGAAGCTGCCACCACTCACGAGATGGACTTTGTTCTAAGCACAAAGAGCTGACGGTGCTCAAGTCAAATACCTCAGCGGGCAGTGTGTGCGGATGGGGAGGAGGGTGTAAGAGGTAACAAAAATGATCTGTGGTGATTTGGGGTTCCCAGGCATGACTGTGAACTTTGCGTGGCTCAGCTTCTGGATGTCAACTGGACACGTCAGAATGGTTGGATTTTTAGAGGATATGTGGAAGGTGTCCTTTGCAAATCGAGATGCTTGAATGTCCTGTGAAACAGGTACTCTGAAGTAGAAGTTCTTGGTGTAATTTACAGAAAATCCACTTTCAGAGGATTTATTTATGTATTTTTATAAATAGTGCTTCTCATTTCCCCCCAGCGTTCCTTGAATGAAGAATTTATTAATTTATGAAGATGCTGAAATGGAATAAAAAGATTATATATAGATCCCTGAAAAGTGTACTGTATAGCAATGTGAGCTGTCACTTTAAAGTAGCTTGCCTCAGAAGAAAGGGAATAAAACTGACCCCACTCCTTGAATAGCTCTTTTGGACAATATGTATCGTACTGCTGCTCTTGCTTTCTCACTTTTAAAGTATTTTCCCCCTTTTTGTTTCTTTTTCTTTCTTCTCTTCCTTTTGTTGTGTCATTCCTCCTAATTTTCTGCCTTCCTCCCTCTTCTTCAGTGGGACTTTTTCTTTTTCCATCACTCTGAATTTATTTTCAGCTACACTTGAAGGCTCTCGAAGATGTTTTCCTGTGTGTCCCTCCTATGTCCCTTGACTCATGCTGGTTTATACTCGCACTTCTACATCTCCTTCCTTCCTGTCATCCCCTGTAATCTTATTACTATTTTCTCCCTGGCTTCTGCTCTTGGGCTCAGCAGTAGACTTCTGCTCTCTGAGGATGGTTCCTCTACGGTGTATGTGAATGACATGCCATCTGAGGAGATGGGCTCCCGTGTCAGTGTCCACCTCTGGCACTGCAAGGCACAGTGTGACCTCAGGGATTGCACATGCGAGGGAGTGCAGCCGTGGCATGTGTCCACGTCCCTCACTGCATGGTGCAACAGCAAAGTCCTTTGGCCGCTTTGGTAAATCTGTGCTTAGTCTTCTCCTGCAGAGGAGGTGGAATATGAACTAGCAAGGCTGCTTCGTTTCTTCCCCTGTCTGATTTGTAGCTTCAGGTCACGTCTGTTGTGAGGTGGTTAAAACACAGCCAGCATCCAGCTTTCAAGTTTGTGGCTACAGTGGGCACTGAAAGCCACAAGTTTCAGTAGCTGAATGTCCTGCTAAACCCTGTAGGCTGTTGGCTTTCCTGCTCACAGCTCTCCTCTCCCAGGAAAGAACAGTTAAATGTCCAGCGCACTGGCCTGGAATGTAAGAACTGCTTTCAAGTCTCTCTGTCCTGCAGATTTGTTGTCCAAGTGTATCCACTTCAGTTCTCTTTGCTTCCATTTCTTATCTATACATTTTTACCTCCTAAGGGCTCACTTAAGGGCAAGGATGAGATTTTCTACAGACTGAAAGGGTAGTGCTTAATTGCCACTGTAGTGAGTAAAGTGCTTAATTGCCACTGTAGCAAAACTGCGTATAGATACAGCTTAGTTCATTCTGGTTGCAGAGAAATCTTAACCTCAGAGTCTGCTGGTCAAGTATCCTCTTATGAGATGTTTTGCTAGTTAATACAGCTACTTTCCACTGTGCCCCAACATTCTTATCAGAAATAAAGCAAACATAGATTGTCTGTCATTGCATGAAACAAATCCCGTCTTGGGAAAATGAGGTATGATAAATATATGGAAAATTTGTTGACGATGAGTCTATATTCAGAAGTTTGTTTAATTTGGATTCTGGCTGGGTTTGTCTGTATTGAAAGGTATGAGATTCTAGCAAAAAGGTGTGAAAAAGTCAGAGCAGGCCAGTGTGTGATGGTTATCAAGTACTGGGAAGAAGAACATGGCAAAATCCAGGAAAGGAAGGGGCTCCGCCGGAGACAGTTCCTCTGAGATCTGTCTGACATCAAGAAGGGAAAGAGAATGTTTAACAGAAATAGGGAATCTCTTCTGGGACCTTATTCAGCCCTTGTTCTAAATGATAAAAAAATATCTTGATTGTGCCTCAAAATGCAAGCAATATTATTTTCTTTTAAAGATCAGGCATGTCTTGCAGGAAAGAAGCTACTTAGTTCATACTATTTAAATCAAATCAAGGTTGAAGTGACTTACTGTTTTATTAATGGTATGTAATTAACTGGCAATCACTGAACTACACATTGAGGATCAGTATCAGCCACACAACAAATAAACCATAACAGACACTTCCTAATATTAGTAAACACCTATAAGTAATCCTAAACAAATCCTAACCTAATTTTCCCCTCACCCTGTGCAGTCATGTGTATTCCTCATTCCCACCCATCCACACTCAGTGCAAGCAGGTTGCAAGGACACAGCTCCCCTGCCCTGGGAGTGCAGGTTCCCCACTTTAACACTCCTCTTGCTGGAAACGTGTGTCAGTGCTGCTTGCACAACTTGCCAGGCTACCCAGTTTGGAAGCACCCTGTAATTTAATGTAGTCCCACTGAGATGTGGGTTCCTACATGTTGTACCCACTACTGTCAGTCCACTGGCTGGCTGCTCATTGTGGGGGGTGGATGGGGATGATGCTCTGTAAGGCCTAGGCATGAGGAGGAGCACCTCCTTAAAGGAGATCAGGCTGGCTGGGGAGCTTCTGTCTGTGCCAGACTAGGCTGTGGCTGGTTCTCTGCTTCCACTCCAGGATATTCCCTCCGCATTCCAAATGTTCATGTTTCCCTTTCCCATGTTCTTTTTATAAAAAGTCACTGTAATCCCCTGGTTTCTTTTTAATCTGTCTGATGACCATTTTCCTCTTTAACCACTTTCTCAGTAGCTACTGGATTGGATGTAAACTGTTCTACCTGTGCTGACTAACTTTGTTATCAAATAAGATTAAATAGCTTGGTTTGCACCTTTCGTAGTCTGTCATGTCATCTTGCTTGAGCTAGCTTTTGAGATTGCCGGGTTATTCTGTATAAACAGATGTAGGAAACTCTCGCAAGCAAGCAAGAAAAATGAAAACTAAATGCCCGTGAGGCATATCTGTGAGTAAGGGCTGAAGCACCTTGACTGCCTGGGGAAAGCCTGCAGCATTGCTCTCTAGTTTGTAAGGAACACTAGTTGGAGCTTTTGCAGATGAGGCTTCTCTTGAATCATTCCACAGTTACTCAGCCATATAACCTATTCTGCTGCAGAAATGTCTGTCTCTCTGGAGACTTGCAGAAAGAGGACAGGTGTCTGCATACCAGGCACTCCAGTTGATAGCCTGGCATCTTAATTCAAACTCTTCTTTGCCCTTGAAGGCTAATAAGGAACAGGATTATGTTAATTATGACCAGTTACAGGCTGAAGTTGAAAATATTTGTGGGAAGAGGTTTGAATGAAAAGCTGGGACCTGCAGAGCCTTACAGTAGGCAAAGAAGAATCATCAGACCTCTTTTGTCAGAGCTCTAACTTGGTATTAGTGAAGTGTAGCATGAGATAAGATTGGGTGTATATATTTGAACTTCTAGATGTGATTTTTTAAAATGCTTCAAAAAGAAAGGCAATTCTAAATTCAAACTGATGCTAAATAAGCATCCTTAATTTTCAAATACCTACTGATCTATATTGCATATTTTCAAGAGAAGGAAATATCGGGTCTGACCTTTGAATAGGATTCCTGGCTGATAAAAGTGTCTGTTTAGGAACCTCAATACCTTTCCAGAAAATAAGTAATTGGTGCATACAGGGAATAATTAAAGTTCATCCACATGAAGATGAGATGTTTACACGCTCAGGAAGACCAGAAAGATAAGAGAGTTCAGAACTGGTACTAGTCCCATCACTTCCCCATGTTGGTAGCAATATGAAAATGGCAAAAAAGTAGGGAATTTGAAAAAAGTGAAGTGTCAGAGTGGGGTGAAAGTGTTGCAGGAAAAGAAAAGAAGCAATACGGACATTTTTTTGTCATTTTTTTTTTGTTCTCTTAGAGGAGTAGAACACAGGAAGCTGGAAAATGTTTTGGCTGAGAAAAGATGAGCTAATGGGCTTGTACAATGAGGGAAGATAAACTTGAAAGACATTTTAAAAGGTATAGCTTTCTGTACATCCATAACACAAAAGGCATCTTGCACTGGAAATCACTGACAACCTAAGTGAGTGGAAAGAGTAGGGTTGCATTCTGGAACCTGCAAAACAAGATAAAGTAGGAGGTTTTGTGAGGCTGAAGAGATTCCCAAGAGAGCCATGGATGAAGAAGTTGAGGGTACCCAGTAACTTAAAGGAAAACTGGATGCTTTCTAAACTGAATTCTGCAGTTCACTGGAGTCTGAAACATCAGAAGTTGCCACTCAAAAGGGAGAACTGCCTGAGATAATATCTAGTCATCCTTGAAAGGAACAGGGTCAGCCAACCAAAGGAATGAAGACGTGTCTGAATTGGATCAGCTGTGCAACCTGCAGCACAGGCAGTCAGAAAATGTTGACAAATTCCGTATGTTCAGCTTCTCAGGTGATGTAGACTATAAATGATCGTCCTAGTATCTGGACAGAAGTGACAAGTGAGGAATTGCCAAATGCTTCTGAGAGCAGTGAATGAGGCTGATTTTGAAGAGACTGCTGGCATTCTTCCATGCTTTTTTTCCCATCACTCAAGAGCTGTCTGAGCAAAATTGTGGGTTTAAAGGAAACTTTCTAGAAAATGAAGAAATAATTATCCTAATGGCAGATTAATGGCTGGCTATGTGGTAGGAAAATGAAGACCCCTAATCTTGAAAGAAGCTACAGATCCACCCACAGGTCACTCCTATGCTCATTTACGTAGTTACATCAGTGCAATGAACTCATGTTGGATAACTTTAGACTTTAAATGCCAAGCAATTTCAGTATTTAATGATGAAATTTAGCTATTCCATTGGAAAACAGAGAAAACAACAAGAAAAAAGGTTAAAAGTCCCTGCTTTTTTTAACCTTTCCTCAAAACATGGCTAATTTATAATCTCTACTTATTTGAAAGAATTTACTGCAATCTATGTGCATATACATATAAATGATATCTGAAATATTGTTCATGTCCTAATGCATGAACTTCTCAGGCAGAGAGTGAGAGAATTTTTCTGTACCAGAGCAGGCTTTCTTGGTGTGAAAAAAATAAATATCAGGCAAATACTGGCTTTCAGACAGGCGGTTTTACTACAGGAGTGATTGGTTGCTCTGCTGCCATCACGACCAGTGCCAGCTGATCAGCTCTGCAGCAGATCCCCCACCTTTTCATCAGGGATTAAGGAAGGGTTTGACTGATACCCTGATTTTTAATGGGAATGGGGGAAACGACTTATGTCTGTTAGCTCCACAGGGCATTTCTGCTTTTGTAGACTGGTTTGAAGGCATGGAAGTATTGCAGATAATGGCACATTAGTATGGCACAGTGCACAAGCTAATGAGCCTTGCCTCCTGGGGAGAATCCTTAGGCTGAGGGCAGTGCTATTTTGACATGAGTACTTTGCTCCCAGTGTCATAGTTGACTCGATGCTGGCTTGGTGGGAGGGGGGCAATATCTCTGAAGCATCCTATATTGTTACATGGGATGTACAGGCTAGCAGTACCTCTAGTCCTGATACTTAGGTAGTTTAAACTAGATTAAATTCAGTTTACACCAAATTAAATTAAATTAGATTGCTTCTGAAATTGTTATATACTGGATCCAGTTTCTAGTCAAGCCAATGTGTCATTCCATGGACTTCACTGGGTGTTAAATCAGCTTTCAAATGTTTTCATGTAAGAGAAATAAGAACAAAGTGGGAGAGGGAAGGAGAAGGAAATGTATACCAGCCCCTGGCTCGGCACATGAGGAAATTTTAGACAGATATTGCAATAAGACCATGCTGTTTTATCTTCAAAGGCAAAACAGAGAGTCAAGGCTCAGTTATGACAATCTATGCAGAGAGAGCTTCAGGGCTGGTTAGATGATGAGAGACTGATTTTCATGAAGAAAGATGTATCAGCTGACAAGAACACAGAATCGTTTTAGAGAGTAGTGCTAATGGGCTAGGTTTTTTTCAGACAGACCCCTCTAGCTATGCAGACACAGGAAGGATGTCCTACAGAAAAGGGTGTTAGCTTTAGTTCTCAATAGATCCCATCTGAATTTCTTGTTCTGCCACAAATGTTTGTGAAAACCTGAGCAAATCATTTAGTCTTAAATCCACAAAGGTTATTTACGTTTCCGAGTGCTGGTTTCAGTCACTTGCTCTCATTGATTTCCAAGTTAAAATGTTTTTGTATCAGTGGGTGCTGGCCACTTCCTGAAGAGTGCAGTAGATAAGCACCCTTAGGGATCAGGCCCTCAGCTGTCTTTTGTTTTGATCCCCCTCATTAAGAGAGGAACAAAGGTGCTGCGAATTGCAGCTGTTATTTAGTCTAATTTAAACACAGGGGTTTGGAGAATGGTTGCAATGCTCTGGGTCTTTTTTTGTTTTCTGAAGGAGTGGTCGGTACAAGGCTTTTATTGAGTTGCTGTGGGTCCTGCATTGCGAGGTCAACAGTGTTGGTGTGCAGTGATGAGAAGTGTATTTAAAGAGTGTGAAACTACATAGGCAGCAAAGATAAGCAGCTGCCTAGTCTTATCCACCTAAGAGTAGTAAAGACAAAGGGATTGTAGAGGACCACTTCTGAGTAACTGCATTCCTCGGTGTTGCCATCAAGGGTATGTCCATGTTGCACAGCACATTGCCATACAGCCTGCGTACTTGGGCTACGTCATTCTCAGTGAAGGCAGATGTTTCAGCATGCTAATAAGCTCTGCTGTGAATCCTACACTAATGTGGCTACAGAGCTTCTCAGGGAAGGTTTTACTCATTGAAAGCCAGCCTGGGATCTCTGTAAATTCCAGTACATATGGAGATGCTCAGAAGTATGCACGATGTGCAGGTCAGCGTTAGACTTGGTTTCAACAGATTGCTGATGACTGAAGGCAGCATTTCATTACTTTGAAACAACCGCATTTTGTTTGAACAATTGGTCTATAAACCCTCATTATAAGGCTCCTATATCCATTAAGGAGTCAAGGAACTGCTTTTTAAATAAAGGCAGGCAGGTCCTTGGTTGTGTAAATGAGTGCAGCTCCCTTTAATTCAATGAAGCTATCATAGTATACTGAAGGTGAGGATCTGACTCGAAGGCAAACGGAAGAGAGGACACAAAGAATGAGGTTTTTCTAAAACCTTCAAGGTTGGTCTGGCTGTGCCCATTTCCTATGAAAGGAAACATCTTGTTAAATTCAGAGGAAACAGAACAATGCCAAGGCTGAATGGTGTTTGAAAAATCCCATCCCTCAGGCCAAGAGTGCCACAGATTGCTCTCTGGTAAGAGAAGATTGACTTTGAGGGCTCAGCAGTTTGGTACACTCCTGCCTGGCCAGCAATGACAAAGGTGAAGAACTCTGTAGCACTCAAAAATCAGGAGAGGGAAGCCAAAACACAATAGATGACCAAAAAGTAGAGTATTTCCTTGGCATCCCCAAGTGCTGGAACATGCAAGCTACAAAACTTCAGGCTCTCTCAGTAGTCTAAGGTGTCAGTGCCTAACTGATCTCAGAGGAGCCTTTTGGATATCTGCCGCCATGAAGGTTTCAGGAGGTGTTTAGGGCCAAGCTGCTCTGTGTTGAAGCCAATGTTACATATATGCCTGGGAGCATGTGTTATGTGAGTTGGGAGAGTAAAGGCTTGTTTTGAGGTGGTGGGGATGGTGTCAATATACAGTGAAATGCTCAGTATCTTTGCTGATCAGTAGTGGAATCTGAAACTAGAAAGTGTTGGTTTAATTGACCTTCACTGTCTTTGCTGTATTTGACCCAACTCCAACAGATGCCAGTACACCATAAATAACCCAAAGAATTTAATTAAGGAAAAAATATTAAGTAAAGGGGCATGAGCAAAAAAAAAGAAAAGAAATTTATGTTCACCCATTAACTTCCAGAGAAGCAGGGAACGGGTTAAAGTGAGATAAATGTCAGGATAGCTTTGAAGTGTTTTTTCTGCTAATAGCACTGAGCCCAAGACAGCACCAATGCGTTAATATAACTTGATCCAGTTGATTATATAACAGCTTGAAGCCATTTTCCTTATCTGCTGGCCTCATCACCATTCATTTGCAGTATGTTTCAACAGACTAAGCTGTACATCAGTAGTTATGTTCTATGTGCAATAAAATTACCCATTAAATGTATGCATTTATGTACATATATGTATTCACTTGATGAGGACAGGAAACTTTCCATCATTCTCTCACTTTGAAAATGCTTTCATTGTGAAGAGAGTTTCACATAGGAATTGTTTCAGGTATCCTCCTTGCATTCTTAGACTATTGTAGTTTTGACTTAAGCAGATCTGGTTAACTCAGCAACAAGCAATGTTTGACAAGAGCACAGGGATATTGCTCAGTAATAGTCACCTGCCTTAGCTGGCTTTAATGGAACTCCCTTAAAGTGTAAGCGTTCATTTTTCTGAAGAATGGTCTCAAAATGTGGATCTTGGATACTCCTGACCCATGGTTCACAGTCAATATACTGTCTGCAGGAACTTCCCCATTACCCACTACCCCAGAGAATAAAAATGTTAAAACTGATGCTATAGGCAGAGAAAAATACAATATTGTCTGAAAAATATTTCTGTGTTATGGCTGTGTTACATTTCTCTGTTATGGGTCAGAAATGGGAACAGCGCCTATGTGGAAGTGGGCTAACCCAAGACATACGTTTTAGCTTGTACTATGCAAGCGGCTCCCCAGCTCTTTGAGGTTCTCTGCTACACAGACAATTGTGCTGGCACAGACATATTCAGGAGGCCCTTCTTAAATGCTACAAATTAGGGGACCATACTGGGCATGTTCTGTTTTATAGAAAGCAGATGAATCCCTGCTTTCAGCAGCACAATCCAACTCAGATTACAGTTTCGAGGTTTAAATGGTGCTCTGTCATTTTTGATAACTTCTCAGTTTGCATCAGTAATGAAATCTTAAAAGGGGAGAGAAAAGGAAAGCATCTTTTAAAGGTTCGGAAATAAGCAGAAAGTGGTTTGGGTGGGAAACTTCTAACGTTAGCATTCATACCAGAACGCATGCAGTGCCAGTGATTGCCAAAAAACAGAAACTGTAGGCATGGGGGAAAAAATGAAGTTGGAAGTACACGTGATGAGAGACATAATGTCTAAATCAGTAGTATTTTTGTCGTTTCCCCTTTAGTGTTTGTCTCATAGAGGAGAGCATGCTTTTCACTGCTTTCTTAAGTTTCACTAATTGTTCTGTTTGCTTTGTTCAGATTCTGGAGAAGTTTGGTAATCCTAATACTACTGCATGGCCCACAGACAGTAGCCCTAGAATGGAATTGGCTTTATTATGAGATGTTGTCTTCACACCAAGGGACGTTTCAGGGAAGTAAATAGCAGTTTGTGGAATAAAGCAATTGAAAATATGCAAGTACACTCA
>JAOEHY010023216.1:0-36292 GCA_025447955.1 Psilopsiagon aurifrons | reverse complement strand
CACAAGTCAAAAACACAGTGCTGCACCAACTACTAAGAAGGAGAAAAATGACTGCTACTGCTGAACCCATGACAATGGTTTATTATATTCAAACTGCGGAAGGCCATCAATTATGCTTAAATTGTAATACCTCTCAGACCTCAGGGATCTATTGAGGGAATAAAGATAACTAGACATTTTGCGGTCACCTGAAACAGACCTATTCAATTTCAGCAGTCAGAATTTAAATGATCATATGATGCATTGGGTTGGAAAGGACCTTTAAAGGTCTTCTAGCTCCACCAGCAATACTACCACTCCCCACCACCACCACCCTCCAATGAGCAAGGACACCTTTCATTAGTCCAGACTGCTCAGAGCCACATCCACCCTGGCCTTGAGTATTGCCAGCTGCAACCTCTCTGGCAACTTGGAAGGATCCCTTTGTGCAAGTCACAAGGCACTTATTACTTTTCCCCTGTGGAAACTAACAATGGTTAATTCACAAACAGCTTTCTCTAAGAAGGCAACACAAGTATCAACCTTCTATCTTTTAATAAATCTCTAAGAAAGCACCCTTGAACCTCTTTAAGGCTAACTGGCTCCCATTGTAGAGAAATGTACAGACACAGAATTCTGTGACTATTCTGCATGTTCTTTTTTGACAAATTGTAAGCCCTACTTAACTAGCAGACCCCCAGCAACAAATTTTGGCTTAAATCGAGCAAGGGAACAGTATGCATGTGTTTGTTATTCAGGGAGCTGCATTGCCCATTTGCAGCAGAATCAGCCGTCTCAATTGCTGCCACCTCTGGTTATCATTAAGTGCTCCCGTTTCAAATGAAATATGACACAAATCTCAAAGGGGGACCAAACACGCAGAGTCTGACCACATTTGGTACTGGATATGACAGGTTTAAAGTGAGTGAAATGGTATATTCTCAAGCTTACAGTGCTGGACTGGCAGCAGAGCTGGGAAGCTCTTTCAGACCTCATGTCACTGTCTCCCCCTGTGGCCTGAGATGACTAAAAAAGGAGAGATTTCCAGTAGGCTACCTTCCATATAGAAGCTTCCATTATAGGAGAGCAGATTTTCAAGAGATCCCAAACATGATTAGATGCTGGCTCCAAATCTTTGGCTGTTAATCTGCATACTTAAAATTAAAATTTCATCTCTCTGCCAGGTCTGGTCTGACATGATGCTTTATGCTGTAAACTTGAGGCTCTCACCATACATTCGCAGCTTTGCAGAACTAAGATTTATTGGGGTCTCTAGCCATAATGCAGAGAAAGCTAAGCAAGATTCTAAATCAACTCCCTTTCCCCCCTTCAAGTGGTTCTTTTACTTCACTCACTGACAATACAACCCCAGGAGAGAGGTAACAGACAAAGGAGAACAAACACACAAAAATATTTGCCTTACTCCTTCAAAGCAGTAACCAATGTCCCACTGTTTTCATAATCTTTGCTGTGTCAAAGGCCACTTATGTTTAACTAATTAAAAATAAAGCCAAGAAAGAACAAACCAGCAGGGTAAAATAAAATGAGAAAAATAAAATAGCTTTGGGAAGTACAAACAAAATGGAGTAAATGTGAAAAAGGAAAAGGCTAACATGACTCAACAGTACAACTCCCACATGGTCTAAAGAGACATTTTTGGATATAAACGTATGAATGAAATCACATTAAACAAATACCACCCTTGACATTTTTCACTCATCATTTTACACCTTTTCCTGGAATTTTCCATAGCAGCTACAGTTCACCCGGCAGCCAAAGTCCATCAGCTATTTGAAAAAACATTTGATTTTTGTTAGTAATGAAAAACACTCCTGTTGAGAGTAAATAATTGTCCAATTTCTTGGTTTTAGTTATGCCATTTCTGAGTAACTGTCTTTTCTACATGTCCAAATATGAATTTGAAACAAACATTTTAAACAAAACCTTAGAAAACAATTTAATGTCTGGGAAATATTTAAAGAACTATCTGCTCCTTAGCTGGATCACGATCAGTATTAGATCATTTAGCACTGCCAACAAAAACTATTGATACCACTTAAGGAGACAGAGCAGATGAAGCGGGAGATGCATTCCTTCCCATAGAAAACAAACTGCCTTTCAACTGAAATGCTGACAGAGTGGCAGACACAGTAAGTAGTGTAGTAGACCAATGCATAGTAGCCTGAAATGGTCACAGACAAGAAGAAAGCTAATAATACTATTTGAAAAGCCTCCCTGTAGAACATGGGAGCGCTACCAATTCAAGATACCCAGTCTGATCAATGACAAACATCACAGGAGACTTCACAAAAGCAGTAATGGGATTTGTTTCTTCCCACAAACCTCTATCACCTATTAGTTTCTTTTTGCTGGATGAGGATTTGTATTTTATTGTATCCATCTAATTTACATGCCCCTGAGCACCCTGCAATTTAGAGGAACACTCACCTCTAAACCGAACAAACCTCTAGACCTCACTGCACTAAATTCCACAGATTGGGAGTTAAAATATTTTTTGTATAGATAGAGAAGAAAAGTAACACCCTTTTGAGGCTCGTAGCTATGCCCCTCTTGCATAGGGCAGTCATAATAAGGATAACTTCATTGAGTGCCTTAGAACAAATGAGAAAACTATACTGTAAGCATCTCCATCAGTACACAGTGGGGAATCTAGGCCACATTCCAGGATTTGTTATTTCTGTTAAGCAGGCTTGCAGGTCATTGTCTCACGCATCCTCCACAGATTGCAGCCCTTCAGAAATTTCTTTTTTGTTTAACTCTGATGACTTTTGTGATCTGGCTTCAAGGGTGTTCCCAGAAAACTAGCCTCAATGGAAAACTACAGCCATGGTGAAATGCCTGGGTGGGATTTTGCAGCCCATGCAGCAGTGGGGGCATGGCAGAATTTCACAAGCTAGTTTTCTAAACTATTGAAGTTACCACATCAACACAAGAGGAATTTATAACAATTAATCCAAGCCACTACAAGATGCTTCTGTGATAACTTCTGATTAGTCTGGTCACTCTGGAAATTACTTCAAAGCACCAAGGATAGCACAGCATGATTACTTAATACAAGCTTCCCATGGCACACAGCTTGCTTGTGAAGCCACATAACTTAATATTTGAAATGCAGCTACCAGTAATTATTGTGCCATAACAAAGGACACATGAAGGTTGACTCTAAACTATGCTAATATGGTTAAAGTTACAAACACCAATATTAGCTCAATAGAAAGGCATACTGACAAGCTCGTTTGTCGTCAACAAGCAGAACACATGGGGGCACCAAATGAAACAGATTTTCAGTCTGAGGAGAAAATGCTTTCCTCAAGAGGTGCTTTCAGTAGGAAATCTTGAGCCTCATTGCCACCCTTGCTGAGCAAGCAGAGAAATCAACACAGGAAGTCCCACTGTCTCCCACACATCCGACTTTCCTCTATACTTTCTTCTAACTGCCCTTTCTCTCCTATCTCCTCACTCAACCTCCAGGCCAACTACACCCCACAAAAACAACTCCAGAGGAGTATGCAGCTTATCCCACTCTTCCCAGCTAAAGAGAACAGGAAGAATTACCAGCAAACCATCAAACAAAGGAGAAAACTGCAGGTCAACATGGCACCTGTGCAAACTCAAATCATTCGTACATGAATTATCTTAACTGGTATCACAACTTTAAGGCTTTCATATTTGGTTGTTGAATTTTCGGTTTACTAAATACTAGTCAACTTACTCATAAACCAGCATGAAATATCTTCAGTTGAGGAACTAAGCCTGAGGTAGCCTCAATTCTCAAGTTCTTGGTCCACACATAATGGCTCTGAATTAGAGTCACACCTTGATCTTTCCCAAGGATTCTATTTCTTCAAAAACTAAGTTACTACTGCTTTGTTCTTGCAGAGCAGCGTGAACAGTGTGGAAGTAAAACCAGCACTTTGTTACTTTAAAAGCATGTAATACTACAACATCAGGCAACCGAGAGCACATCTAAAAAATAGCAGGAAGCAGTGGTCTGTTGATATTCTCTTAACAATTTGGGTGAGTGTAACAGCCCATTATCAGAAAGGTGGTACTCTTGCTAGCCTTATTTAAGAGCAGATGCTTACATTGGGACAGAAAACAATAATCTGTTGTTTGGCATGCTCTGACATTCTCTTTCCTTGCTGATATTTACATTTACTAAAAGCATGAAAAACGTACATTGCTTCACTCTGTCTTGTATTTTTGTCCTCTCTTAGAAGGTTTTCTAGATAAGCAAAGGCATTACAACTGTTTTTTCTAAAGCTGTTATACTGGCAGAATGGCAATGTCATACTTGAAAGCTTTTAGATCCAGATTTGAAAGCAACTCAAATCATCAAGAAAATAAGAGCTGAGACTTCTAACAGCATTAACTCCATACCTAATTTTCTCAAGGCAACAAATGACATGCTTCAAAACAAACTCAAGAAGACTTACTAGCCAACAACTTCATAGACAACTAGCTACTTCAGCAGAACTGCTTAAATGACAGAACTACAATAGAATTATTGTAGAAAAGCTACCATGTTCTAATAAATAACATGCCTGATAACTTAGTGTTATTATACTAGTAAAATAAGCCAGACTATCCAAGAAGGGCTTATAATTTCAAACAGTAAATATTTAAAACAAAACAAAACAAACAATAAACCATTAACATTCATACATCCATGCCACCCTTAAGACTTCTATTTCTGCAGTATCAGTTGTAGGTGTTTCATGCAAGTATATGTTTTAGTCTTACCTTTATGACAAGCTCGTTGTAGGGAATTCCAGTTCTAGTTTATGACCAAATATATTAGTAGGTCCTTACCTAGAGCTACCTTTTAGATTCTGGCTTTCAGTTATAAGCCATCTCCACATTCACACACCCCAAAATAACCTAGGCCCTGGATTTGGACATATTATTTGAATTAAATTATCTGATATTCTTCAGAGCTCCAGCTATCAAAGTGCCACTGCATGCACAAGTCTGCTCTTTGTTAATTACAAAATATAAAATATCTTCTATTATGGCACCAAACCTTTGTGCTTGCCATCATTTTAAACTAACCCCTCACAGTGCCTGCTCCAGAATAGATTGAAACAAATAGGCGGACCAAATGTTTGGCTCAACTATCATCGCAAGCTGTTTCTCAAGCCTTTCTATTGTACCAGTGCACCTGCCATGTTCTACTCAGTGTTTAAAGAGTGTTCCAATGAAACAGAGAAGCAATACTACCACAGACAAGATTTGGCAACTTAACTGCTCCTTACAAGACAACTGCAGATTTCAATTAAAACCTGTATCTGATGTAGATGAAGTTCTACTTGTTAAATGAGAAAAAAGATGGGAATTCCATGATGCATCAGCCACATATCAATTATATTTTCTCTAGCATTTCATCTATGGTCACACCTCATAACCTGAAGCTGCAATTGATTTACCATCTTTTGAAGTTCGAAGTGCAGTTTTTGGCTTTTCTCCAGGTGATCTCTTCTGTACAAAGTACACAATGAGGTTTCACGCCTTTAAAAGGGTACCCTCTCTCTTTCACCCTGAGGCACTGCTGCCCAGAGGCACTGGGTCAGAAGATCCCAACAGCTTCTTTCTCTCCTGCTATCGATCTCCTAGGCAGCCACAGAGCTCAAGTGCTTTGTCCTGCAGGGAGCTAGGTTCACAGGCAACATGCCTACAGCAGACGCCATTTATCAATGCAAAAGAAAACTGAAAGGCAGAAGCGGTCCCCTCCACACTTTCTTTTAATACTACAGGCCTGCTTAGGTATCAACTGTAGCATTCAGAGTTGAGGGAAGATGAGAAATAGCTACTTACTGCTGCAAATTCATCAGTAACATTACCATAACTGTCTAGCTTGGTAAACTCCTCCCCAGATATCAGCAAAATTAAAACTACTGTTTCCCTTACAAACCAGACTTCTGGACTAGTTTCATGGTGGAAAATACTATTGATACCATTTTTCAGGAAAATATTTTTACAAATCATAACTTACAAGCAGTAAGTGCAGCACATCTTGAAACTATCTTTCTACGTAAACAAGTAGAACCTTTGCACTTGCTTTTTGCTTTGTGTCTAGTCTCAAAGTACATTTTGTGCTAAAAGATCACAAACTGCAAGAGAAATTCATGTTATTTTTATTTCTACAAAAGGTACCTCGTAGTATGTTATTCTGCAGACAAGCTTTTGGAGAAAGTCTGCAGCCACCAGAGCTGCAGCCACATACACACCATTTGAACTGAGTAAAGAACACAGCCCTAGTTCAGTGCTCAAAGAGCATCATTTAACATCTGCAGAAGGAAAGCCCTTTTAATAGTGTCACAAGGGTATATATTCTGAAGTATCACTTGCTCAAGGAAGCTATGAGCAAACTCAAGCAGAATAAAGCCTCATTTGCTGAGGTTAGTTTCTAACAATAGCTTCCACTTTGAGAACTTATTGCTCCATTCTCAAGCTATGAAACAGCTTTGCTTTCATGTATGAAATGTTTTTTCTATACAGTAAGGAGCATAAACAAGGTGAGCACTTTGTGCATGGTCTGTACTCAAGCACCCCCATTCAAGAATACATGGCTTATCATTTCTGTTGATCTTGATAATGTCAAGTCTTTCAATTGCTGGGAAGTTTCCTACAGTAAGTGTAGTTTTTACACTGGAGCCCCTTAGAATTTACATTCAGTTGATGCTGGGTCCTTTAGCTCACCACAGCATGGATAGAGAATAAGATATTGTAAGAGAAAATAACACCAAGTTATAGCAGATACATTCTGCAGTTTCTCCTGTTCATACACACTGTGCAGCACATCGAAAACCTTGGGTCTTCTGCTTCTGAAGTGGATTTCACCCTGTGCTTTTCAGCTGAAAGAGTTAAGTTAAAGCAGTTACTGTTTTCTTCTAATCAAACACACAAGGGAAAAACAAGAGTGTTTATACAGTTTGCTTACTCTTGGAAAAGCAATTGAAGCTTGTTGTTGTAGTTGGTTTTTTTAAGACAAGCTAGAACCTAAGTATTTAGCCAGAAGTTGCCACCTTTTACTTCCTTAGTGTTGCACATGGTCTAACATGGGAATAGGTTATGAAATAAATGTTTGGAAGTTAGTCAAGCAAAGGACTGCTGGTTACTACATTATCAAATGATAGGGTCTGTTGTAGGAAACAAAAGAAGCAATTTCCTGGCCTACATTTTTTTCCCTCCAGAGTTGCCATATAAATTTAATCTGTAACTCAGCAGCTATTTCTTGTGATCTTGGCCACAAAAGAAGTCATGAAAGTGAGCTAGACAAAAGAGGTAGCACATCTCTAAGCAACAGCTGTCAGCTAAAGACATCCCTAGCAGTTAGGACAGGCTGCTCTCCAGTTCTGTCAGTTAGGCAGAAAGGTAACCAGCAGGCTCTGTACTTTTAGAAGGCCTGTGTAGTGGCAGGACTCTTCCATTTTACTTCAGAGGAGCAGGAAGAAATATGCATCTTTGGAAGGGGAAGGATAATACTACACAAAAGATACGCTACATTTCATACATCCCTGACTTGTGAAATGTCCAGGAAATATTGTTGTCACAGAGCCTCCACTCTGCTTTGTGGAAGATCTATCACCTTCCCAGTATCACAATTCCTTTGTGACTGTCACGGTTTAAACCCAGCTGTAACTCGGAATCAAGCAGACACTCTCTCACTCCCCCTCCTTCCTCCCCCCTGCTCCGGGAAGGATGGGAAGGAGAATCAAAAGAATTTAACTCCCAAGGGTTGAGATAAGAACAGTCCAGTAACTAAGGTATAACACAAACCACTGCTGCTACCACCAATAATAATAATGATAAGGGAAATTTCAAGGGAAGAGAATAAAACAACTCATCATCCCCTACTGATACCCACTCCAACCCAGCAGTGATCTAACCCTTCCAGGTAACTGCCTCCAGTTTATATAGTGGGCATGACGTGCTGCGGTATGGAATACCTCTTTGGTTAGTTTGGGACAGGTGTCCTGTCTCTGCTTCCTCCCAGCTCCCCCCCTCCCTGGCAGAGCATGAGACTCAGAAAAGACCTCCGTTAGAGTAAACATTACTGAACAGCAACTAAAAACATTGGTGTTACCAGTGCTGCTCCCAGGCTGAAAGCCAAAAACACAGCACTGCACCAGCTACTAATGAGAAAAATGACTGCTACTGCTGAACCTATGACAGTGACAAAGTGCACTGAGAATGTACATTGCTAGTTTGCATTCATAGAAAACTGGACTTAAGTAATGGCCTATGATGTAGCAGTTTCTCCATTGCCATTCATACTACATTATCCCTTGTGAGAATGACAAAGCTGAAGTGTTCTAACTCATTACAATGAGGAAACATTTATCCCTCTGCCCTTTCAGCAGGGTGACCTGCTGACTCTAAGCTAAGTCTGAACTTTTTTATTCCATGAGGAGGTAAAGGGTTGCTGTCTTCATTTACCTCCTTCTGGTTCTCTGCATATAGACCATTCTTAGCAATAGACACCTTCACTGTCCCTATAAATACTGAGAATCAGGAGGAGCACGAAATTCCAAAAGCTTTGGCTGGAAATTCTTTTCAATCCCCTCATGGGTCATCAGACCTCTTTCAGGAGTCCCAAGAGAATAGCAGCAACATGGACTAAGTCCAAGAGAATAACAGGAAAAATAGAAAAATTATGATACTGAGAAAACTCATAAACAACATGGTCAGGTGAATATTACTCACTGCTTTTTCTGTACAGCAGTGTTATGTCAGACGGCATTACCAAACACAGGTAAATCTAATGAATTGTTGTTAGGAGCTCAGTAAAGTCAGTATTCACATTTTGATTGCTGATTTTTTTTTCTTCTTCTTAAGCCAGTACAGACCATAAACTCTCCTCTAGAGACATTGCCAGCCTAGGAAAAACAGCTGAATTAAAGCTAAACAATGGGACTCTGTTGTGATTTATAAATAGTACCAAGAACAAAAGTTCTAGTGAGGGTGAAAAGTTATTTAAGCTAAAGTGAAGTTTTTCATGAGAGCAAGTGGCTATAAACTGGGTATAAATCTGGTTTAGAAATTAGAAGGCTTGAAAGGAGTTCTTGAACTAGATCTCATCTCCTAGTAGCTAGGAAAGAAACCCTCCAGCTATTTCAAAGGTAGAACTCAGGTTAGAAAGAATGCATCTTATTTTCCCACATTCACAGAATAATTAGATTTAGTTCAGTCCTATCATAATTTACAGGTTTCTAACTTCCAGGCAAGCCAATATGCTGCCCTAAATTCAATACATTAACCAGTTATGTTAACTCTGCTGATCTGAAAACTGAAGATATTCTCAGTGCATTCTCTGGCTAATGAAGGTCATGGTCACTGCAGATCTAAGCTATCAGAAACTGTATCTCTGGCCATTTCTGTGCATGCACTGAGAGAGCTTCCAGGTGGAATGTAGAGACTCCTGGGAGGAGAAGGAATAGCTAGTGAAAAAAAAAAAGAACAAAACAAATTATCAGTGCAATCATATATATGCACTGAATATAAGGTCTTATTCCACAATGTTCTCTTCAGGCTTCAGTTACTGTTTTGGATTTTGTCCTGCCAGCATTCCTCCCAGAATTCTCCATTATTCTTTGTGGTAGGAAGTTCCTAATGGCAGGGGACCAGAGCACAGCTTTATCTCACCTTTTCTTCAATAATCTTATTAGAATAATAGAATCATAGAATAGTTAGTGTTGGAAAGGACCTTAAGATCATCTAATTCCAAGCTCCCTGCCATGGCCAGGAGCACCTCCCATTAAACCATGCCACCCAAGGCTCTGTCCAACCTGGCCTTGAACACCGCCAGCGATGGAGCATTCACAACTTCCCTGGGCAACCCATTCCAGTGCCTCACGGCCCTTACAGTAAAGAAGCTCTTCCTCATATCCTGGAGCCAACTTAGTAGTGAAGCAAAACCAGAGTTTGCTTAGTGCTGTCTCAATCTCTATCAAAAAATATGTCTAATTTTAAAACATCTAACTTAAACTTTCATTTCTTAATACAATGAACTGCTGTGTCATCTATTCTCTGTAGATGATAGATCTCAGTTTATAAACCCAAGTTCACAACAGGCTTGTGATTAGCACAGAAACTTACATCTCATCCCTTAGTTGGATAAACATTCTTTACCCTACAAAGGTTTAATAAGACAACACTGTACAAAAACTGTATAGAAGTACATCCTTCCTTTCACCTCCCCACCCTACACAACCTTTAATTCTGGTCATTGTAAGCATTCAGCATAACTGACAGTTGATCCCAACCAGTAGGAGCACGCTCCTACCAGCCACATTCTGACTGCAGTCCACTGACAGCAGACTCCATATCTCAGTAACTGGGCTAAGAGACTTTAATAAAAAATAGGCTGGCTGGTTAAAGGGGAAGATCAGAGTTTGCCTCCTTCATCTTTCTTTTTGCTCTTTTAGATTCAATACCTTAAATTTCTACCAGATTAAAGCAGTTGTCTCACAACTTAATTTTTTCAACCATATAGTTTTTCAGTGGTACATTCTCCCCAAACCAGACTTACTACCTGCTCACAGGACACCTTTAACACTGATCATTTCACATCTATGCATTTTCTTTGCAGCTTTCGTGGAAGAAATACAGTTGGTAGCAGCTGCCTCTGTAGTCTGAACAAGGAGAGTTAAACTCTTCATGCAACAGGAGTACAGATTGGTGCCATTAGTCATGTGGGTAGCAGCATTTCAGAAACAGTGCTGTACTTTGTTTGCAGAGCTCCAGCAAGAGTCTTGACATCTTTTTTGAAGGAAGGATATCAATAAAATCATTTCTTCAGATACAGTGGCTGTCAAAGGGATGATTTTTGTGGAACAAACCTCCTCATGAAATCTTCTGGCAAAGATCTATGTTGCTTTCTGACAACTGATGTATGTGTCATGTACATATCATGCTCAGTAAGACAAAATTCAGACTAGGATGCTGCCAAATTTACTTCCTTCCAGGTTGTTAATCATTAAGTTTTATCATATAAAGGTCTTATTTTTTGTTTTGTCTCCATCTGGGAGATGTTTTTATAAATAGAAGTTTTTTACATAATGTGAAAATTGTGTCTCAGCCACCTCTGATTATGGTCCTCACACTACATGTATCATAAACATGTACTTTGGCAGGCAGAAATTGCCACCTTCCAAGTATAAAGAAGACAGAATCATTCTGGTTTGAGCTATCCCAGCTCCACCCTGAATTCATTGTCCTTACTGTTCAGCTATAAGATTATTGTTTTTCCTATTGATTTAATTGCAGAAAACAACCTAGGTATACTTAATCATACTTAATGTTTTCCTGCAGCTGTCCATCTAAAAAAAAAAATATATATACTTAAAGTAGCCTGAGAAAATGTTTCGAAAGGAAGTCTATACTAAGGATACCCAGATGGTTTTGGGTTTTAAGTACAGCTGTGAGCAGCAGCAGTGACAGCAGGAGGCATAACTGCTGATTGCTCACAGCTCTGTGACAGCCATCATACGCCTCTGACCTAGCTTGTTTATCACTGATGTGTATTCCCAGCAGAAGAACTGTTCCTTCAAACCATAACAACCAGTTAGCTATTCGTCTGACATACCTTTCATGCAGGAAAACCAAAAGTACTGTAAGCTCCACCTATAAATCATTTGCCTCTACATATCTTTTCCTGTATTGCAGGGCAGGAGCACAGCTCTTAGGTAATTATGATGTACCAATGGGCGGAAAGAGGGATTTCCCATACTCCATCATGATAAAAGAGCTGGGAAGGAGCCTTTCTGAGTGCATTTTCAACCCTTGCTGTTTAATTCTAGCCACATAAAGAATTGCTGCAATAGTTCGTATTTGAAGGGCACAAGAAAGCAGAAGACTAAACAAAGAAGCTGTTCTAGATGAACTTTTCCAGAGCAGCAATTACTGTCCTTGCCTTGCTGACTTCCTCTCTTACAAATGAAAAGACAAGCTCTAGCAGGCTTGGCACTCTAATGCAGTAGGTTTGGAGTCTCTTTATGAGTGTTTGACTTTGGTTGATGGTTTCTTTGATGATGCTGGTATACAAAATGACCTGGACATCTGGGGATGAAGCATGTCTAATTCTTCAATTACAAAGTTGAGATCGATTTCTTGGCCAATTCTGGTATCCATGAGACACACCTCAAAGAAAAAGAAATATTGGCATGAAGAGGAGGCCAACTTTGCTAAAATATGTACTTTTTCCCCTAACCATTTTATCTCTAGGACTATTGACTCCTAATTAATTTTTCTTTTTCTAAGTTGATTTCTCTGCTGCTTAGAAAATTTGCCACTGCATGCCCAATTTAAAGACATTATTGAGTTTCCCTAAAAATACTGACAGGCAAGTTTAGTACCCAGGATGTCATTGTGGACATAAGGTAGTAACAAGATTCTAATTAGATTTTGATATTTGAGCCTGGTGTGAGAAGGGTCAGTCTCTTAATCATGTTAGGCTTTGAAGAGATTGCAGGAGTGGCTTTTTCTTTCTCACAGACTCTGCACTGAGAGCTGACTCTCTTTAACTAGATTGGGACACTAAATGTAATTGATAAATGTTGGCACACTGTTCTATTGGAAATAAAATCATGCACACAAATTGATTCATTTTATAACCACACAGCACTAAAGTGCAGTATGAAAAAGGCCACTCCACACATGCTCCTGTTAGAATAAACTCTTAGCATAATCACAAATCTCCTATTAAACCAGCACTGTGAATTCTAACAGGATTTGTTCTTCTTGCAGTCTTCACTGGCAGAGGTGAATTAACACAGAAATAAAACTACCTCTAACTTCAGCCTTCCAGTAAGTTTTATTTGATTTGCTATTTTTGTGTAAGTCGGAAATAATAGTAAAGAGTATCTCTGCCACTTCTACTACCATTTTTGCTCTAACTTCATGCAAAATGAGGTTTTCAGGAAAATTAATATCACTCCTGGTATTAGAGAAAAGCTAAAGGGAACTGAAAAGTGTGGAATTCTAAATCCATCACCTCAGAAGTGGTCTAATATCCTAATTTGTGGTCTAAAACTTATGACTTGGCATTTTCATCTTGCATACTTATCCTCTCCTAGCCTCCTTTTCCTAAGCGCTAGTCTTTACAGCCATGAGACACATTTCAACTAACTAGATCTGTCTTAGGTAGTTTCCAACAACAATAGCATGTATTTATGTACATTAAAAATTGGCATGTGCTTTAGATGGGAGGCTAATATGATTTTCCATATTCATTTATATCCACGGGGGGTCAAGGAGCCTTTGGAGGCCTTCAGAGTGGAAGGTCTTTAACTGTTACAGAAAGAACAACCTACTTTCTCCAAAGGTAGAAAGTCATTCTGGGCTGCCTTCACACCCCAGGTGCAGTCTGGGCAGGAAGCCAGAAGGAATTCTGTGCATGGGACAGCAGAAGATGCAAACACCAGGATCGGATTTAGCCATATTAGGATGCAGCCACACTGACTTTCCAGGCAGTGTTCTGTACCCTCAGTGTGCACTGGCCTGGCTATACAGAAGCTGAGGTGAAACACAGTTTACCACATGATAAGGACTTTTCGCCAGTTTCCATTAGTTACTGACGTAACAGCTGGCAGAAAGGAAAAAGTAGATGGAGTGTTTCAACCCCGAACACAGAGTAAATCCTGCCTATTTGAAGGAGCGGTTCTCGAATCTGAGAGAAAGAAATACATTGTAGAAACCTTGCTGAGGACAAGGTAACTGCTAAGCCCTGCTCACAGCAGAATCTTTCCCAGCTTTAGCTTATGTGTGTGAAAAACAAGGCATGGGAGTTAGACTGAACCCACCTAAGAGACTCGCTGGAGTGGAGCTCATTTGCTTTTTTATTGTCAGTATGTTCATTTTAGGTGGCTGGGCTGGCTGACCACTTCAATGAGCTCTTGTGAGGCGAGAAGTATCTCTATAAACTCAAGCAAGTTGTTGAAAATGGCAGTGAACAGAGACCAATCAAATACTTTCCACTTTAACAAAAAACAGAGCTGAAGCCCCTCTGACAAGAGTGACACTCCAACAAGACCAGAGTTATGCTAAATTAAAGTCCACAAAAAAATAAGCTGGGCCATGCTTCACCCCTACCACAGCTGGCCTCTGGGGAAGCTAATTGTACTTGTCCTTAAAAGAGAAAAGAGCAGATAACCACAAAGGGTTATATTGTGGGAACAGCTTGTGTGGATCCTGGTAAAAGACATGAAAGGAGCCAACTAAAAATACATTATGTCTTAATTGTAGGCAGCTTATTTAGATGGGGACTATTTACATATGCCATTTGAATCTCTAATGTTTCGGTGGTGAATTTCTTATTTCTTTTTTCTTTTTCTTTAAGCCTCAGCAATTGATTCGCTATTAACTGTGTGGGATTTTTTGATCTAACAGAAAGCAGATTAAGGTATTTAACAGTAGCTCTAAATTTAAAAGCAGAATGAAATTATTACACTTAGGAAATTGTTTCAGATATATTACATGAAAATCCTATTTATTTGGCAATATAAAGCAGGCAAGTAGAAATAGTAACAGCCTGACAGCTGTAAGACACAATCAGAAAAGAACTCCTGCAAACAGCTTATGATAAAGATCAGTTCATATGCTTCTTGACTTCGAGTTCTTTATTCCTTTTTCTGTTTCTACAAACTATTTTTCCATTCACATGTCCTGCTGGCTTCTGCTTTTGCCTCTCATTGACACTGTGTGTCAACGAGAAGACTAAGTTGTTAGAGTGCCCACACATCTTTAGCATTAACAACTCCACAGACAACATACATAAGCTCCCAGTGTAAATCACAGCTTGTGCAATAGATTCAAACACTCCTGCACTAAGTCACATGGGAAACAGCACTTGTTGAGAGAGGCTCACCTGAGCTCTTGTTTCAGTTTGCAGAAGAGAAGGGTTTTACAAAGGTATTACTTTTTGAAACTTCAGTGTCTGGGCTGGGTTGGAAGAAAACAGGTAAATAATATTCAAGCATTGGAGAGTTATGCATCAAAGTGGTAACTTGCTGCTTTCAACTTCCTGTTGGAGCTAACCCAGAATATCCAGTCATCAGTCCTAACTGCCTTTGCTTAGAAGATCAGTGAAACCACTGGTACTCTCCTCTTCTAGCGATTCTATAAAAATGCTTTCTTTGGTCAGCTAAATCAATTTTTTTACTTATTTAATAATGGATGAGATTCATGCAGTATACCGTTCCACTTGTATTTCTTTTTGCATCATAGAATCACCAGCCCTCCTATACAACACAGACCTTTAAAAGTCTGAGACCTCTGCCTGAAGTCTCTTTGTTACTAACCCATTAGCAGTGCCATCTGCAGGCCACGAACACATCTTGCCACATTTCTGGTTTAGTAGCGATGTATATGTAACTGACATTGCCAGGGAATAGCAGAAATCACTGTAAGCTGGAAAGCCCCAGACCTCATGATGTCAAGTACTGACAGCTGTCTTGGGAGCCCCACAAGAGCTGCAGGGAAGTGAAAGAGAACCTCAGCCAAAGCCCTGTGCAGGGGTAGGTCAGGGAAATCTCCCACTGCCACACAGGACAAGCCAGGTACCCCTTTACTTTTGAAATTGTCCTGTTTGCTCAGCCTTTCACCCATTTCCCAGCTCAGATTTAGCTCACCACACATAGTCAATGCAGTGGCTGCCTAGCACTTCTCGAGGCACTGGCCAGGCTTGCTTTGGGAACTGACAGGAGCTATAAACATCAGGCCTGCCAAGAGAGAGCAGTGTCTGCCGAGCTGGTGGGTTTCTTTCCCAGCTAGAGGAAGAGACATGCCCTCATGACACTCCTCCCAACAGCAGGAAGCCTGCCTGCGCTATTTTAGGAGTGGAGAGAGAATTTTGGTCAGACAATGCCAGCCACAGACTCCATTTAAGTCGATTGCTCACTGGCAGGGTGCATTCATTCAAAGAGCTGGCTGAGCTTAGAATAGTGTAATGATGATGGGAACTGTTCGTCAAAACCCCATCACTTGCTGCCCTGCAACAGTGTTCTGAGCACTGGTGGTCGACACAGCAGATACAGAGTGATGGGATACCTCTCCTGGGGGGAAAGCAAGGCCTTGTACTGGCAGCATCTGCCTACATACCAGGGCCAATGATTGTGCAGGGGGAAAACGGCTTCAGAATGGAATGAGAACGTTTGACCTCCAGAGCACAGCATGAGGCAGTTTTTCCCTTCCCAAGAGAACTTCAGAAGAAGCAAACATTATCATGGATGACGCAGATGAGAAAATGAGAAATGAGGACAGGGGAGGAGGATGTATTGTTTAAATGGAAATGTTTTATCACGTTTCATTTCCTATCAGTGCATCTAGAATTCAAAGAAGTCCTGTTTTGATTAATAGCGTGAAAAATCACCACTCAACGCGAATTCCCAAGTAAGCTGTTAACTGCGGCAGGGTTGCCTCAGGCATGGGGACCCCAAGGAGGCAGCCTGGTGCCCTCTCGTGTTGCTCTGTGGCTAAGGCAGCCACCTCTGCGCCGCGAACGTTTACAAGAGTAAACTAGCTCTTTGCTTGCAGGTTTCCGGGAGGTGAAAGATAAACTAAAGTGACATCTTTGTGCTACCATAGAGTTTTTCTAATAACTAATTATTAAAACAATACAGTGGAAGTTTCGAGTGGAATTCTCCATACATACCATATACAAAGATGGGTATCAACTTTTCCCTGTTGCGTTTTAACTGAGGTATTTTCTTCTCCTTACCAATAAGAGTTCTAGCATAGGGACCCGAACGGGAGGTAACCATTTAGGTACTCTCACAGAAGCTGACTCAACTAGAAATTATTTTGTCCATTGATGTTCTTCTTACACAACCTTTCCCATGCTCCTTCCAGTTTTCACTGACACGCATTCCTATACTCCATACACTGGTGTGAGTGAAGTATCAGAGGAACTTATTCCGAACTTTCTATATAGAAAGACGGTGTTACATAATTGGAGACGAGCAAACCCTTAGGGTCCACACAGTGCTGAATTAGGGCTTGGGTTTTTTAATTCACATCACACAGAATCACCTTTGAAACCCTAATCTAAGGTATGTAAGGATAGTCACTTTGTTAGATGTCTAAAACACAGTAAAACCACTAACAGGTTATGTGGGTCTGAAAATACACTAACATGCTTTTTTGAGGTGGAGCTAGGTCAACCTTACGTATAACATTCCCTAAAGAATAACTATGCATTTCTCAGCATGTGTGTATTAGAGGTTACATTTGGTAAAAGCAAGTTAGTATCACAGAGTCATACCTACAAAAGGCTAAGGAATAAAAGTTTTTTATAAACTTTATTACTCCTGTAGATCAATGCTTGCAAATACGTGTCAGCTACCATGACTGCTGTACACTTGTGTACTACTACTCAGACCTCTGAAGATGCGAAAATTATCTCTCTACAAATAGCACATTACTTACAAATAAACAATATTTATTCATTTTATTGATTTTAAAGTGTGAGTGAAAAGGATTCTGGGTTTCAACACCAAAAAAGCAAGTCCCATGTTACAAAACTGTAATGCAAAATATGCAGCCAAGAGCGCACCCTACAGTTATTTTCTGGCTGGTGCCTTACAGGGATCCTGCAGGCACTAATGCCATCTCACTCCCATCAGGAAGGTCCTGTTTCAAAGAGAACAAGCTTAGGCTTTAACTATAAAACTGACAAAAAGCATTTTTTTATTATGTTATTCAAGAAAGATGCCTAGATAGCTTACCAGATTTCTGTCTCATAGACAAATTACTCATGCTTTTACCAGGGAAACAACTAACAGTTCTATCACAAGATTGACACAACTAGTATACACCAACTAACAAGAGCACAAAGGTCAGAGAAATGTGTCAATCCCCTCCTTTCTTTCCTTACTATTAACACATCCCATGGAGCTTAGCTCACCCCTGCCCCTTGTATGGGATTATAGCTTTCGCAGACAGCCCAAGATCTTGAGGGTTTCCAACTTGCAAGCGTTTCATAGTCTACAGGCACAGATTTCCACCTGGCACATGGCAGTAACTCGAGCCAGGATCCTTCCCACACCTGGGCACAGCACCAGCCTGCTAGGAAGCCTGATCTGGTGCCTCCACTGTGCAGTCATTGCACCATTTGGTGAATACCAACAGCGCCCCGCCACCCTCCCTTCATACTCAGAGGACCCACTGCAGCCGGATCAGCGCAGTGCCACAGCACAAGGAAGAACAGATAGTGTTCTCCCAGCGATTTGGCACAGTACGCAGAATGGAGGATAGGGTCAAAGTGTATGCAACGTTTTATTGAAAAAATACCAATGTTCTGTACATAAAGTACAACTTAATGGGCTTGATAAACTCTCTGGAGACTTATTAGTTAATACAGGTCTTCTTTTCTTCTTTTTCATCTAAGGGCATAAAACAAACAATGAAGCTGCAGGTCCCCTGTGCTTGTGCAAGTGCAAGCACGATCCCACCACTGTGCATGCAGCAAAGTGCCTGGCTCTACACACGGAACTCCAGCATGCTCAATGTACTTTGATGGATGGTCTGCAAGAAATTTAAAGCATGGAAGAAGTGCACAGGACTGGTCCTTCAATCCACTGCCAATTCAAAATTTATTGTGAGATTCTGCTATTCTAAACAGTCTGCATCTGCTTATCCAATATTTCTGACAAATAAATACAAAAATAAATAGGGCTCTGGCCTCACAGAACCTCAAGTCTCAGAAGCAACAGTTTGTAGCAAGCTACATACATAATTCCAAGTATATCAACATAATTTATTTAAATCTCTATCAATAAATGTAATAAAAGTATAAATTCTTATCCAATACTGAGAGTTTAGTTCTGGAAATAAACCCAGAAAAACAAAGCTTTTTAAGTCCCCACTTACAATTTACTGTGCTCTTAGAAAATGTGTTATAGCTGGACTTCAGCAGAAACTAGCTGCTATGTAATGTAATTCTAGCTCCCAAACCTAATATAAAAAGCTTTTAAAATCTTTTTACAGTAACTGGCTTTCAAGTCCTAACTTTACATACAGTTACTAAAAATACTGCACAAAGCAGTGCTGATTAAAAATAAAAATAGGTTTAGTGTTAAAACTACATGCACAAATGCTGGAGTACCAAAGCAGAAACTTAATAATGTGGCAGCTTCACAATTAACTTAGGTTGCTAATTGTATGGTATAACAAGACGACTGTAATCCCCAAAGATATGTATGTTGCAAATGGAAAGACAATGGACAGGACTGATGAGGATAAACTTAGGTGAAAAGACCTTTTTTTTTCTTCTCCATTTTAAACTGGAATGTCCGTTATCACCAAGATGGTAAACGTAGACCAGCATTAGAAGCGTCTACTAAATCAGGAGTAAATTGTGATGACTTCTCGGCCTCCGCCTCTCACAAGCAGTACTCTCTCCAGACCCTCTGTCAAGACTTCAAGGAACTCCATGTCTGTTTCAGGGAAGTCAAGGATAACAGGAATATCAAACCCAAAATACATGGTGGCTAGCCTGTCTTGGGTTTCTGTGGGAAGGTCTTGGCAGAGGGTAAGCTGCAGGGGCATCCTCTGGGAGACAAGACCAGGGACTGCCTCATGTAGCAAAAAGCCAGTTTCAAATAGCTCCAAAATGAACCTGCCATCACAAAACTGCACCCAGCAGCAATGCTGGTGCACCACATTACACAGCCATACTCCCTCCCAGCCACATTTCATGAACATGGAGCGCTCTTCAGCCACAGTGGCTCAGCCTCCACAGGGAAGGGTGAAGCAATAAACATCCTCACCCATAACCTTAAGGTAGAAATCTCTCCTGCACTACAGCAGCCTCAGTTAAACCTCCTTTATGCTAAGAGGAATATTTTTATCCTTTCTTTAGCCAGCACACTGTTGTGAAAGAGCTTTACTACTTCTACCTAGATTTAGGAGAAACCAATCACTTAGCCTGTGATTTGTGACACTCATTTTTGGCACAGGCCAGTGAAAGCCTCGTTAATTTAACAGCACAAACCAAGGCTGAAAAACAGCTGTGGAAAGAGAACTGCAATGCCAGCCAGCTCACTAGATCACAACCCTCAGCTCTCACCCTGCTCCAGGCCACAGTGCAAGTATCCTACTATGTGCTGAAACACTCGAGGTTTGAATTTTAATCTGACCAGAGCATTGCACTTGGAGCTCAGCTCCCAAATTCTGATGCATGAGATGCGCCTGCAATGCACGATGTCCTTCAGGACTTCTGTTCTCTTGGATTTAGACACAGCTCTGCCCAGAGTGCTGGCTGCTGTGAATCCTGCATCCACTCCTGCAGATCTCCTGCATCCACTACTGAAAACTAAATAAAACAGATTTAACTTAATAAATAAATCAAGTAACAGTATTGACAAGAATGAATTTAAACCCATGAGGCTTCCAGAGCAACCAGTGGCAACTTCTACTTTAGCAATTACTACGCAATAGCATCAGGAAGCCAGTACCCTCTGCTGAATAGACACTTTGTCACGCATTTGCGGCAAAACGAATTCAAAGAAAAACCCTGCTGTGGCCCAGGCCTTGCCTGAAAGGATACAGTTTTCATCACCATCAGTATTCTTTGGAGGACCAGGCATGTTGAGAAGAACAAGTCTGGCATCATGGGATCTATTTACAATAACTTCATTCAGCTTCACTGCTGTGTGCATTCTTCGAACATTAGACTGGTTCCTGTAGAAGAAGCACATTCAGACTTACTGTTAGAAATGTGCCTCTGAAAATGGAAATATTAGAGAGGCCCCTCAAAGCATACCTACAATCTCCTAAATACCCCATTACATGCTGACACATATTAAATATTTTCAAATTTAATGATGAATGTACAAAAGAGATTTTACAGCATTCTTCAGGTACAGCTGGTCCATGGATTTGAAGGTCTCTAGATCAAGTCTCCAGTTTATGAAGTTACATTGCCCTTGAGAAGCATGACTTACAAAGGTGATGCATGTCTTGTGTAAGAAGTTAAAACACATTTGCACACAGGGACATGCTCTTTGACCATGGACACTTGTGACTGCAGAGCCTTTCCTTCAGGCATCCCTCCCCAGATCCCTCCTCTTCCCCAGCAGCACAGACCATGCACCTCTCTGGACTCGGTACCAAAAAACTCAAGAGATACATCGGAACCAAGCAGAACAGCACCAGTGTGCTCAGCACACACTTTCAACATGCGCACTAGTTTTTTTGCGTTGAACAGCAGTTGAGAACTCCAGAGAAAGCTTGATTCCCTACAGATCCATGGAATTGAACACAACTTACGAAGAGCATATGCCTCCTGACAGGGCTCTCTTGGTGTCTAATAATGGTTTTAACCTTTCCTCCAGCTGGACACTAATCAGCCTCTCTACCTGGCTATTTACAATAAAGACAGATGATCCGAGTAGCTTTAAAATCTCAATCATACTTTCAAATTTCAGTAGCCGCTTGGTTCAAAAGTTACAGGAGAAAAGGGAATAGGTGCAGCATGACCACAAAAGCCTCTGCTCCTTAAGAATCCAGGCTAGGAGAGGCAACAGGATTAATTATTCAGAAGGTATTATCATAAAATAACACCCATTCATGCAGGAACAGAAGTGGAAAGTATGTTTCGGGGATTTTGAGCCAGGGAATGTTTCCTTCCTCCAGGAAATCAACCATTATTTCGATAAGGTAAAAGGAAAAACTACGCAGAAATAGATTCATCAAAGGGAGAATGTACTTGTTTGTTTGGGGGTTTTTTTTTCATCATTTTAACATATTATAAACAAGTATTAGTGTAAGTTTTTGTTAATTTAGCTTTATGAAAGATTTTAGTAACCTTCCTATTCTTCTGAACATTTAGGTTTGCAAAGAAATATTTATACAAACAGAAAATAGAAAATGCAAAGGTAAGAATAATACTAACAGCACAGTTTAGCCACTGTTAATTGCCTCCCCATTATTGCATGTTCTTATTTAATTTAAGGGCAAGGACATCCTCTGTCTTCATATCAGCTTCAGAAAGCAAGAGACAACACAGAGGCTAGATTATGCTGACAGGAAGTGAGGAAGAAATCAGAACCAAAAACAATGCACTGTCGTTAACTACATAGTTTTGGAGAAGGAACTGAAAACTAAAGGTTTGCTATTCCCTAAAGTGACATTTATAATTATTATCTCCGACCCCTCCCAGCAACTTGAAAGTGTAGGCTGTATGAAGGGGTTTTCTTAGTGCCCAGAAACTGCCAGAAATAATATTATAGCAGTATTGTGAAACAAGAGCTTCTCCAAAGGAGTAATGTTTCCCACTTCTGTGTCATACTCTGCTTAATAAAACACGTTCACTTGTAATTGTTTTGTATCCTGACTTAGTTCCTGTCAGAACAGCTCCTGTAGTTATGTACTATTTATGATACTTGGCTTAAGTGGCTAATCCTGCTCCCTTTAAAAACAGTGCTAAGACTGCTCAGCTCTAACTCCTTTTCTTTCCTTCCATAATTACATATAGTTTTCCTATTTTCAGTTGAGAAAATGAAGTCTTCCCTCTCAACCATCTTAATGTATTTCTAAGTTAAATAACAAACTTACAAGTTTTCCCACTCTCTGAAGGCATGGAAGAGGAAAAAGTACAGGCAGTTAACACCAAATTCAGCAGAATTTCTACAGTATGATTCAACCTAAAACAGATTTGAATTCTCACTGACTTATTAGGAAGAAAAATCTGGAACTTTCCTGAGACTGCAAAATTGACTGTGAACTCTTCATGTAAGATGTGCTACACTGAAGAGGTCAAGGAGATTCACACATTTTTATGCAAAGCCAAATCACACCTTTCCTTCCAGCTCTTCAAAGGACATACACAGCTACAGCTGTTGTTACACGTCAGTACTCTTTCAATGGCAAGTCTGTCTTGGGGGGTTGTATCACATAGATACTCTGTTCACAGTCATTCATCATCATCTCCACAGCTGCTTCCCTGCTCTGTTAAACACCTGCACTATGCATTAGATACTGAAATTATCAGTCTTATTTTTTAATTCTGATTAGATCAGTCAAATTAGCAGTCTGGTAGTAAAATGCGTGTTTTGTTAAGGTATGTGGGAGACAGGAGGAAAGTTGCAATAGAATTTGACTATTCCAAACAAAATATTGAGGGATGTGTGACATATTTAATTGGTTAGAGACTTCTCAGGAGGCTAACTGCTGTCTTCAGTAGTTGGGTCTCAAGGTTTATTGTGCAAGTCTAAACCAAGGATCGGGAGACAAAGATAACAAAAGCACAGCACAGCAGGAGTTTCAGGAGGTGCAAGCTGTTGACTTAGACAAGACTCACGGCTTAATGCTGATCAGATCTCTAAAGCTTCCCACAGCACTGCCTCGGTTCCGCTTCTCGGCATCACATTTCTCTTTTGTCCATGTCATCTGGATGTTCTCAGGAACTGGCTCAGTCTCATCTTCTTCATCTGAGTAAAGGCTTTCCAGACGTGCCACTGAATGTCTGTCCTTCACCAGCTGAGCCTGCAAGGCACATGAATGACAGCATAAACTCAGAGACTTAATTTTATATTCTCTGGTTCTGACACGAAGCATCTGCCCTGGCCGTGATCTTGCACTCCAAACTGACTTTGAGCAGTTTTGATGGGTATGAGGCATGCAGAATTGGGACTAACAGAGGCCTGTAGCTACACAAGAAAGAGAAACAGTCTAGCTCACACCATGACATGGTCGGAAACAATGGACAAGTCTGATTCACGACCTACAACAAAAAAGTTGGACAAACACATGCAGAAATATTAACCTGCACTTGTCATCCCTAGGTGTCCTGTCAGTCCAAACCGGAAAAAAATCTTCCATAGGTAAACAGGATATGCTATAAATTGAGACAAGCCCCGGACATCCCATATAAAGCAACAGGGTCAAGAAGCAGTTGAGATTTGCATCCTCAAGTCATCAAGTGTCATTACATTGCAAAGGGGAACACATATTCTTTCTGTAGTGCATATGTTGCCATTGTTTTGCCCCCAAACAAATAATTTCTATTACAGTTTTGCAAATACAGACTATTCAACAACCATGAGCAATTCTAGGAGAAAAAAAAAAGCCACAGTAAAAGCATTTCCTTACATCTTTAGAACACATGAGTTAAAATTAAGCAGCAGCTATATAAAACACTACTAGGAAGGCATTCTGTGTCATCCACCTCAGCAGTTCATAGAGATAAACCACAAATGACATACCTCCCTTTCCCTCTCTGTTTTTGTCAGCCTCATTTGCCTCAGCATCTGAGATCTCTGTTCCATCATAAGAGTTCTCTCGTAAGTATATGCTGAGATATCACTATTGTGCTGCAGAAATAAGAAAAAAATACTGTGCTTGTAATCAATTCAGAACCAAGTACCACCACGTGCATCATTAAGGGAAACCAGGCTCAAATTCCTTACCATTTCTACCACCTCTACCTCTGCCTCTATTCGGAGTTGATAGAGGAAAGTAGCCAAGTCCTTCTTCATCTGGATGCTGTTATCATCCATCTGAGCTACAGTAAAAATCCTCATTTTGCATTTTCTCCAAACCTAGCGAGGGAACACAAACTCTTTAGTATTTGAACTAGTATTTTGCTCTAAGAGACAGAAACTTACCAATACATCCACTCTTATTTATCAACATAGTCTTTACCACTGGACCTTGTTTCTTTAACACTTGGAGAAATAGTTGGGAGACATTCTTTGGCTAGCTCCTTACTTTGTGCTGTTTGAGAAGAAAAGGAAGCAACATCAACATGCCTCCATCATGCACAATCCACCACACATCAATATTGCCTTCATTGTAACGCTCGTGGTTGCTGGGGTAGAAAGACACATTTTTGGGAACTAGCAGAGCCAGATGAGCTGCAGTCGTGCAGCGAACAGTACCTGCCCAACAGAGGAAGGACAGACAGTTACTTCAAATTCTGCAACAGTGATCTATGGTCCTAAACAAACAAACCAATTACTAAGTAAATGTCAGCAAACCTTAAAAGTCATTGCTTACATAAAGTATATACAGCAAGGCTTACAGACACAGGTCAGATCAAAGGACAAAGCTCAGATAAAGCAGACTTACAGGAACCAAGCCCTGTATAATGTTTGAAAAAAAAGCAGCAATCTCCAAAGCTAAGGATGGGGAGAAAGCATCTGCTCTGTTCTAATCTGACTGTGTTAAGGAGTTGGACCACAGGGGAAGGAGAGAGGTACAGGCAAGGAAACCATTGGCTGCAGTAGTGAAGGGAGATGGAAAAGTTAGGATCAGTGAATAGACAGATTATCCGGGAAACAAATTATAGTTTGCCATTAAAACAGCATCTCTCAAGTCTTTAACTTTTTAACCATTCATTAGACAGATGAATTTTGGCTGCTAGATTAATCTTTGAGGATCTTTCATAAGCCTTTTACATCCACAAAGTGGTATTCCAAACAGAACAGTTCGAAGAGAAATTATCTTCTTCACAATCAATACTGAAAAAAAAAAAATAAAAATCGAAAACCCACCAAAAAACCAAAACAAATTTCACAAGGATTCTGTTAAAACTCTCTTTGTGTGTCAGGTATGTAACAAACATCTCCCTTCACACTATTTGATCACACAGAACCTGCAAAGCTCACCTATAAATGTCTTCCATGACCTTGGATCTTCACTTTGCCTCCAGCCATACGGCCATCCCAAAACGACGGTGTTATGTTTCATGCCACCTAGTCCACAGGACTGGATCAAGTGGGCAATTCCTTCCCGAACTTTATTTGCTACAACTACCTGACAAAAACCTTTCACCTTCTCAATGTCCATCATATTCTTAATAGTCTGCAAGACAGACAAGGAAAAACCTCACAACCAAAAAGAACTCTTTGTGAGTCTCTATCGTGATTACAGTGCAAATTCCTGGTTCACACATTCACAGGTAAAACACATTTCAAAGCAAAGCTCAAGTGCTTTCCTTAATAAAACAGAAGAGAAAATACCCACTAATTGTGCATAATACTTGCTTAAAACACACAGAGCTCCCTTCTAAACATAATTATTTCAACCAGATTAAGATAAGCATTTCTTCGTTCTCTTATTCATAGTAGTAGCTAGTAATATCTATGTTACTATCTCACTTGCCATTTTCTAATCCTGAAGCACTCACCTTTTAAACCCAAGGTTAACTAACTTCATTTGGATTTCCAGTTTCAGATTCCTATGTCACATGCTGTGTTATTATATTTAATTTACAAATATAAGCACCAAACCTATCAGGAATACCACACCCTTTGTTTAAAAACTAAACAAACGTGGTCAACACATAGGCTTATGAATCAGTTTTCCCCTTATAACAGTTTTCCTGTATAAAAAGCCTCTAGGTAAGAAAACAGTGATGTGCTGATACTACGTAAACAGGGCTATTATATCACATTTGCACAGCAAGGAATATTAAACGATTTATTAATATATTTTCAGGACCATCCTTTGATGCTTTCTCTAAGAAATTTATTACCATGCTGGAAGAGACACAACACATTTGCTAAGTGTGTAATAGGTGACAGTTACTGAAATGTTTCTTGGTGTGTTCAGAAACCTAACCAGTTCCCTTCCCTCCACTGATCAGCATAATTAAACTTCCACACTCAGTATTTCTTATCAATGAATAAAGTTTCATGCAGTAAGGTTGTTCACATAAGTTGCAAAAATTGATCATTTATATTCCCAAAGTCACAACCAGCAGCCAAAGCATGTTTGCTAGCCCATTCCTGAACTGCCATTGCACTACTCCACTAGTCCTGTATTTTCTGGAATACACTTTTTTCCATGTACGATTACATGGAAACCTTTAAGTTATCTGCCCACTCACCACTTTTGACAGTAAGAATTTAAGACACTGACCTGTTCAGCAGCCTGAGCTTCTCCATAAGTTTCCAAGAAATTCCCTTGGATCACTGACCCTATGATAGTCAAACCTTTACCAGCTTTCAGCTGGGACGCAAATGTTAACAATCTAGGGTATTTTACATGCAAATCTTCATCAAGTTTGAGAAGCACCAGCAGCTGAGGCCTGGAGAAAACACAAAAAGGGAATTTATTTTTCACTAGGGCTTTAAAAAAACCACTTCTAAAACAACTGCCTCTCTCATCCCTTTAACTGTGCTTAAATATTAACTCTGAAACAGCACATTTTCCCTGTATATCACACACTAGAGGGGTTTTATTCAATATTTTATTTCTCTTGATTCAAAGCAGATCGGGAGCATTGAGAGAATTCTTCTGCTGCATTGTTTTCAGTCATAAAACTCATTCATGTACTTAAGAGACTTACATTAGTGTTTTATTTAAGTGGCTGATTCTCAAGGCTCTTTTGAGTACTACTACAGCATACATTGCACGCCTGTCCTTCCACAGCTATCAGGATCCTTGTGCCAAACAATTGGGAAACATGAGTATTTTCATCTAAATATAGAACCCACTTGCCTTCTGTCTGTTAAGGTACTGCCACACACCCATTAAGTTATTGTCTGTCTTAAGCTAAGGTTGACCAACTATAAAAATACTTATAAAACTCTCTTTGGTAGATTCCTAGTCCTTTTGCTCAAAGCCTAAGAGTTGTATGATGCATAACCAAGAGGAAGGTGCTTGCCCATTTGATCTACACACAAAACCACAAGGAAAAATGTTGACCCCTGTTCTGCTTCTTGATCCTAGATTTACAGCAGTGACTTCTCTGTGTCCCCAGTGCAAACTACCATGGGCATCTGGACCTCCATACCCTGACACCTTCACAGTTTCCCCAAGTTCCACTTCTGATCTCACTATCTCAGAGGCCGATTAAAGAAATGAAAGCTCTGCCAATGCAGGGGTTGCACAGTTGAGCCCAGGCAGTGACAGAGTTGCTTATCGCAGGCTCAACATTTTGTTTTTAAATATTCTGAGCATTTCAATTCATTCACACAGACAACAAGCATCTTGGTCAGAGTCCAGTTTAATTTCCAAGATGTAAGTAGATAATCATGACAGTGGATGTTATTAAACCAAAATGGGTACCTCCAGTTCTTTGTGTGTGGAGGACCCTCCTCTAGTCTGAGTAAGGCGTATCTTGCTGCGCTGAGTGAAAGACCCCGGATCCCATCACCCCATTCCTTCTCCGCCCTGGGAAGAACATACAGTTTAGCCAACATACAGTTTCACGAGTGGTTAATTGCCCTGTTACAGTCATACTACAGAGAAATCATTACCTTGTAATAAGATTAAAAGCACGCATTGCACATATATTTATCACTTGTACATGCATGCCTGTTATACAACATATCACATGAGAAAATCCAAATCTTTAAGTCAAATGTGCTTCATTTGTAAGCAACACTCCACTGCAGAGAAGGCTTGCCAAGCCTACATAAACTTCAGGCATGTCAATACCTGACTGTCAAAGTTACATTACACAGTCATACACTAAGAGCCTGAGTCCATCAGATATTAACTACCTCAGGCAACATAATCTGCAGATTCAGCTTTTCTAGGACTGTTGTAGACAGACCTTTGCACCAGATCAACTGGAGTAAGATGGCTGCCTTCAGCTGTTTTGAGCATGATCTACATGTGACAGACAGCAGAAGGATAGATCCCAAACAAACTACTGCTTCCTCTGACTCTCAAGCGCCAACAAACATCTTTAAGGGCTTTTGTTTAGCTGACACAGTAAAACAATGAAAAAAAGAAAAAAAAAAGAAAATAAAAAAACCCTGAAAGTTGTATCTCTGGAGAAATCCTTCTCCAAATGTGAAAGCCAGAGATAACTCAAAAAATTGACCCAATCTCCTTCCTGCCCTTTTCTATCCAGTCAATACTTACCCTTGGTATTCAATGTACTTGTAAATCATGCCTGCTATAAGCATAGCTACCAAAGCGTAATACCAAGAAGAAATGAACATCAGTGCTAGGCAAATACTCATGCCTAAAAATGAGAGTGCCCTAAAACAAAAGATAAAGATGCCAGTAAGAAGCAGTGCAGAAAAGCTTAAAAACAAGTCAATTATTCCCTTGCTTTTTATTTTAAATTGTCTGTTCTGAGCCAGCAGTAGAAGTAAAGCTTCCAGTGAATCTCCCCAGTCCCCAGTAGTTCTAAGTGTCTTGTTGAAATTAAACTCTTATGCCATTAAATACCTTGGTCTGGTCCACTACAAATGAGTCTAGAGTACATCTACTCTTTTCTAGAGCTGATATCTAAAGCAATAAAAGATGCGCACAACCCTCATGGAGAGGGCTCTTCTGAAACTTCCACTGCAGCCTACAGACTAGGCGTTGAGTGTGCTGTGCCAACCTTTTGCTTACCAATGGTAGTATTTAAATCGAGGACGCCAGTTTGGAGTTCGAAGAAGTGTTTGCACTGCACATGCAAGATTAACAAAGAGGTAACACATCAAGAAAAACCTGCAGGAGTAAAAAATGGCAAAACCTTTTAGCACACACATTTACAGACTCTGCCACATATTATAATCGCATGAATGACTTACAGCCAAAATACAGCTGCCCTGTTATGTGTGCCTATCTCTCTGATTTTTACTAGCCTGAATTATCAGTATAGAGTAGTTAAAACAAGTTAGATCAATCCACAACATCAATGCTTTTTTTGTTCTGTTATAAAAATCATATTCTCACAAATAAAATAACAATTACTAAAACATGTTTATTCACATAATACTCCAGAGAAGAAACAAGTAGATTTATATAGAGAGCCTGAAGTCAGAGAATTCACAGAAATAATAAAAGTGGAAAACAGGTTCCAGAACATGGCTCTGTGGAGCCATGGAGGACAATCAAATTAGCAAAACTCAAGAGTACCACTCTTCCCCTCTTAAGTAGCAACCTGCCTGTTTCTTACATTGAGAGAATTGGAGCCACCATGTCAAGTGAAGCAATAAGGATTCCTAGCTCTGCAATCAGTGCTGTTAACAAAAGGGCCCATGTCGGTTCACCGTTTGCTTTTCCGTGACCAAAAACCTGAAGAAATAGAAATATTAAATGTAACTTCCAAGTACTGCATATGGTTATAATGAAAATAAGAAAATTATGTTTTAGAAAACAGTAGTAATTTTCTCAACATACTTCTGCCTCTAGAGCAACAAGCCACATTATTCCAAGACTTCCTGTGCTCCACTGAATTAGATGCTAATTTTGTTCATAAAATTACCATACATATCTACTGAAAATCCTTTAAAAATATTCCCAGTTTTTACCTAAAGAAAACAAAGTATTAAAAAATATTGAACTTCACTTCAGTGCTGGGCAAACTAGGGAAAATAAATCTGACTTCCGAGACCATGAAGTCAAATAAGCTGGTTAGTTACTAGGTATCGAATGGCTCTGGTGGTGGCAGTGGTTTTTAAGCTGTACAAACCCAGAGAAAAGGAATGATGTTGTCCTTTGCTATGGCTTGCAGCAACCGAGGAGCTCCAGTGAGACTCTGCAAACCTGCTCCGCAGGTAGAGAAGAAGGATCCTATCACAATGACCCATGGTGAGGGCCACGAAAGGGTTCCCACCACCAGGTTCCTGTTCACAGCATCGCCATACCTGCAGAGAGAAACGGCAAGACATTTTGACCCTTGCATTCATTTTTTGGGTCTGTTTCAAGATGTCATTTAAATATTATATATTTTCTTGACTAGGAAGTATAGAAAGTAGTAAACAATATGAGTTATTTTTGATACACAGGTAGGAAGTGTCTGCAGTTTGATTTCAACAATCTAAAAACTTTTTTTGATTACGTATCATAAAACTCTGATCACATAATTTCCCATTTTCGCTTAAAAAAATGCAGGAATTAAGACACAGGATAGAAAATCTGAAGGAGCCATGCTGGAAAATATCAAATCAAATATAAGCAGATTCCCAAAACACTACAATTTACATGGAAATACAGTTTAGAAGGCACCTAGAAGTGGGAGGAGCCTAAAATGGGGAAGAACACACCTTCTCTGCAAAAAAAAAAGAAGAAAGGAGAGCAGAAAGGCAGTAAAACTTACTTATCTCTCAGGACTACTCCTTCTATGCAGGCTCCAAACAATAATACACAACTGAAGTCTTGAGTAGAGATCGTGTTAAGGAAGTAGGATTTATTTAGACATGGCAGATAAAAGCAACCATAGGAAGTATTGTGGGAAGTTCAAAATGTGCATTTGCACTGCAGCATCTCATTTAGTAGAACATAAAGGTGGTGAGTAAATTAATGTCTCACTGCTCATATATACCTTCTAATGTGAAGGTGATAAAGATGTTATTCTAAATTTCATTTTTTTTAAAAAATAGAGTTAAATGTTATGACAAAGAAGATAACTCCAGAAGAAATATTTTGATATGTAAACATCAATTTAATCTGTTAGTATAAACCAAAAACTTATTAAAGTATCTTTCTTTTCTCCATCCTTCTCCTGTGTTTGAAGAGATTTTGGACACACAGAAAACCACTACCTTGCACTTTCTCATTTTGCGGCTCTGATGGCATTCACATCACCAATAGTCTTTGAATACTGTGCTTGCTATTAATCTGTACTACTGCTGCATTGGTGAGTACACAATACCTCAGGTTTTGAATCTGGCATCACAGGAAAGCTTTTAATCTTTCAATTTAAATTTACATGAATGGTTAATTAGTAAACTCTACCCCCGAAATGCAATTGTAAAATATAAAAAGTAACACAAAGGTAAACACTGATCACACCTAAAAGTTACCATGTAAGACTTCCACTGGGTGGCGTATTAACACCTACATAAGGAGTTACCAACAAGAAAGAAGTTTTGAACTGCAAGCATTTCAACCCTAAAGTTGGGGGTTTCATCTGTGACCTGTCTTACTGCAGAATAAAATTTATGGGAAATGCAGACTTCCTGGTATAAGGTCAGTTCCCAAAGGAATATCTGGAAAAGACTGTGCTTCAAAGAAGCTGGGACAAGCAAGCTGGGATCCCAAGTTACAGCTCATTAAGTTCTTGTGAAAAACAGGTTCGAAACAGAATTTTCAGGACTCTCCATCTTGGCGAGCTGTCCTTTGGGTAGGATTTATTCAGAAAGGACATACAAACAAATCTGAATTCCTTGCTCACATTAACTGCCTCTTGTGCCACTCCACCCCCCTTTTTTTTATTCTCCTATGTTAATAAATTGTAATATGATAAATTTTATCTGGTTTGCCATGACACCAACAGCTAGATAAAGCTGAAAGATACTGGCTTCATCTCTTCTCTAGCAGGAGAGAAGAGATTAAGATAGTCTTTCCTGAGCAAACCTCCTGCAGTCTTAAGCCCTGAACTTCAAGTGGGACAAAGGCTGTTCCTCCAAACACATGCTCAGCTCCTAGAAATCTGCTATGAAGAACATCCTCATATTCCACTGATTAGGTGTTCTAGTCTCAGTGGCAACAGGCAGGAAACAATGATTCATTCACTGCTTCATGGAGCTCACTACTGAGCAGACCACTTGTAACACCTCCAGGCATGCCAGCTGGGATGTATCTAAGAATCATGGAATAGCATTAGATCAGATCAATATGTTAAAAATTGAGGCGGGGAGAGGTAATACAGTCTTATAAACTGATCTAAGATGATCTTGTTTCACCAACTTCAAAATAAATACATAAATGCATTAATCTTCCTCTTGACCCTCCCCCCCAACACACTTGGTAATCATCTAGTCTAATCTCTTAACTCCAGTTTATCTTAGAATCATAGAGTAGTTAGGGTTGGAAAGGACCTTAAGATCATCTAGTTCCAACCCCCCTGACATGGGCAGGGACACCTCACACTAAACCGTATCACCCAAGACTCTGTCCAACCTGGCCTTGAACACCGCCAGCAACGGAGCATTCACAGCTTCCCTGGGCAACCCATTCCAGTGCCTCATCACCCTTACAGTAAAGAATTTCTTCCTCATAGCCAATCTAAACTTCCCCTGTTTAAGTTTGAACCCATTACTCCCTGTCCTATCACTACAGTCCCTAATGAAGAGTCCCTCCCCAGCATCCCTGTAGGCCCCTTTCAGATATTGCCCTAAAATGTACAAGAAAGCCTATACTCCTTAGTATCACTCAAACTGAAAGACTTTTGTTTGTTTTTTAAAGGACCTGAAATTTATGATCTCTTACATTCCTCATCTTAATGGTCCACTGCATCCTAACAAAATATATACCTGTATTCCACCAGCCTGGAAAGCCATAGATCACTGCATAGCAAAGAAAATCAATACAAAAGCAAAAGAAGAAAACAATTACCCCAAAGCAAACTTTGGGAATGGAAAACAGCAGGATAATAATTCTAATGCTTTCAGCTCAAGGACTGTTGTTTTTTTCTCCCCAGTGTCCAATCTGATAATTTAGCCACTCAAAGGCAGTTTCACAAATGGGATATACAGTCATTTACCTGAGTCACTCACAACATGCCAGGACTCTAATTTTAAAAGGATACAGACTAGTGATGTGGTGACAATAGCAAGAATTGTTCCAACGGGAATGGATTTCTGTGCATCTTTGAGGTCCCCTGACCTGTTTGAACCAGCCATGATACCTGAAAACACATTTTGAACGTAAGATCACAGGAGAGAAGAAAGCTCTCATCCCAGAACTCTCATCCCAGAACTCTCACCGGTCACTGAAGGGAAGAAGATGCCAACCAGCACCATGAATGAAGTAGCTATGTCTGAAAGCACGTACAGATGGAGGCTGTTCTTCTGGCCTGCCACATCCACAGACGGATGATGTGCTTTCTCCAGTATCTCTCCTTTCTCCAAATAATTGCTCCATAAGTTATCTTCAGTGTTATCACCACACCACAGAAAAGAAAAGCATGGTTCAGTTCAAACGTGTTCTCATTACAATGGTCTACAACTGAGCATTACAAATGCAATTCAGTTATCAACACAAAGAAAAGATACGTCAAAGAAATCTTATTTTGCATGCTTTCAAGGGAACCTATAACAAAACCAATAAATATGTACGAATAGCCTAGAAAAGCATAAACCCTTTTTATCCTTTAATATTAACAGATGTAACATTCTTTTAGCTTCATACCTATTTTAATCCCAAGAAATACACTGAATATTTTTAATGAACCATACCCACCACAGATCAGAGAATCTAAAGCAGTAGTGACCAGCTGTCTAGATATAAACAGATTTGCTCTTTAGACAGTGGAAGAACTACAGAATTACACGTTTGGCCTTTGAAAATTCACCAAGTCCACTTTAGAAACCAGACTAGTGGTTCCTGTGAAAAGGGGAACCTTAGGCATTCAGCACCTGCACAAAGCAACTGTTCTCTGAAGTTCATGTCAATAATGAACACTTTCAAATGATAAATTCAGGAGCAGGAATTACATCACTTGTGCACAAGTGCTCTCATCTTTCAGGACAGAATCTTAACCTGTCTAAAATTGAGAGTCATAGCTACACAGAGCTCGGGAAAACTTTAACAAATCACACACGTTAGTATAGCTCATACTCACAGCTGACTTTTTCTGCTGAAGTTATGAGATGCAGAAAGCAAATTTCATTGCAGATAAGTACCGTATCTGGACAAAAGTGCCACATACTCTTTTTAAAGATAATAAGATCATTTTCTTCACTGTAATCACATTTCTTCAATCTCAAACAGCAGGGAACAGAGTTCAACCCATTTCAACTGCTCAGCATGCCTCCTCCTTAAGAGGGTAAAGAAACACTCTATCATACCTTTCAAAATGCCACTAGCAGCTCCTGGAATTCCTGCTATCTCTGATACATTGTTCATTAGGAAATAGTCATCACAGTTCTCAGTGGTTAAGTTTGGGCTATGGCAGAATAGCTCCCAAAGCTTAGAGGCCACAGTAATGTTATCCTTCACAACAGTTTTGGCACACACGTCAAACTGGTCTCTTGACAGTGTCCTGTTGCCCAGCATGCAAATACTGGAAGGAAAGCACACAAACCAGTGTTACTACATGTACTGGGAAAATGAAATCTACCCTTCACATAACTCTTCCTTCATACTGTGGAAAAATAAAGTGGCTCTAGTCTGCTAAGTAAAGCAGCTTCAAAAAGATGGGGGTAGCAGGACAAAGACTGTGTAACTATTTCCATTAAGGGTCAGAAGTATAAGCCACTTACCCAACTATTTTAGGAAAGATATAAAAAGCTACACCAGTGTGACTTACTGAATTTGGTAAATTTACTTTAAACAATGAAAGGGAAAGATTAAGTCAATTTCCTTACCCTCCACACTCCCCACACATACATTCCTTCCCCCCCGTTAAACACAACTACTGGAGTGGAAAAGCTGTGAATAGTAGGATTCAAATTCCTAGATATACAGAAAATCTAAAGACATTAAAAATCACATTCTCCCAGTTCCTGTAAAAAAGCATTCAAATTACCTGACATTTTAGCTTCAGACGTAGGAATGTACATTTCAATCACAATAAGCATAGGTTCTTCTTGTCAGAAGGTATAGAATCATAGAACAGTTAGAGTTGGAAAGGACTTAAGATCATCTAGTTCCAACCTCCCTGCCATGGGCAGGGAAAACTAAAGCGGCTCTAGTCTGCTAAGTAAAGCAGCTTCAAAAAGATGGTGGTAGCAGGACAAAGACTGTGTAACTGTTTCCTTTAAGGGTCAGAAGTATAAGCCACTTACCCAACTACTTTACGAGAGATATAAAAAGCTACACCAGTGTGTACTTTAAACAATGAAAGGGAAAGATTAAGTCAATTTCCTTACCCTCCACACCCCCCACACATGCATTCCTTCACTTCACACACCCCCACACACACACCCCACCCCCCGTTAAACACAACTACTGGAGTGGAAAAGCTGTGAATAGTAGGATTCAAATTCCTAGATATACAGAAAATCTAAAGACATTAAAAATCACATTCTCCCAGTTCCTGTAGAAAAGCATTCAAATTACTCGACATTTTAGCTTCAGATGTAGGAATGTACATTTCAATCACAATAAGCCATTTCAATCACAATAAGCCATGGGCAGGGACACCTCACACTAAACCATGTCACCCACAGCTCTGTCCAACCCAGCCTTAAACACCACCAGGGATGGAGCATTCACAACTTCCCTGGGCAAACCATTTCAGTGCCTCACCACCCTTACACTAAATAATTTCTTCCTCATATCCAATCTAAACTTCCCCTGTTTAAGTCTGAACCCATTAACCCCTATCCTCTCACTACCATCCTTAATGAAGAGTCCCTCCCCAGCATCCCTACAGACCCCCTTCAGATACTGGAAGGCTGCTATGAGGTCTCCATGCAGCCTTCTCTTCTCCAGGCTCAACAGACCCAACTTT